>JAEUBA010000096.1:0-120319 GCA_018257865.1 Stereocaulon alpinum
TTATTAGTATATCCCTAGGGATACCGGAGAACTAGGCTAAACTTAGCGAGGCCTTATAATAGCTAGAAATAGTATTCCCCTCCGTTTTTATACCTATAATCCCCTAATACTAGCTGGAGAGTTGTAAATTAGGTATAGCTAGAAAGATTAATAATACCTATAATTACTATCGTAATCGTAGAAGGCGTGCCGTATAGTCTTACTCTACGGATAGTACTCTATCTATAATATATCTACTTACCTTTAGTGAAACGGGATTCTATATCTAGTTAATAGAGACGACGGCGGATACGCTTTTCTTCGCCTCTAATATTATTAAGGAGAAAAAACCTCTAGCTAGTATTACCTTAAACGAGCTCGAATTTAGAATATTTAAAGAGGTCTTATATAAGGATAGTATCTATAACAGCTTAACGAACTAAATTTTTTATTATATTAGTAAAAACGACGTCGAAGTTAATTACGCCCGCAAATTTAAGGCGGCTGCCTTATAGATATATAATAGAGGCGAGAATCCTATCTTATTTTATATTAAGGCGCGTATACGAGGTACTATATATCTCGCCCTTTACTTCGATCACGCTCCTACTAACTATACTCTAGTAAAATAGCGGGCCCGCGTAAAATATTAAATAATAGGTATACCTTACGTCTGTTTCCGCGGTATATTAGTAAACCTAGTCGATTATAGTACGCTAATACTACTAAGTCCTATACTCTAGTATTCTTCTTCTCTCTAACTTAGCGAAGAATACTTAACTTCTTCCTCCTTTATTCGTGCTATTATTATTCTTCTTATTATAGACGCGTTAGAATTATCTATAATACTATCTAATATAGCTAGTCCTTCTTAGATTAACCCTTATATTAATATAACGCTAGAGCTTACGCTAACTGAGGTTAACGCAGGCTTAGAGATCGGCTAGTTAGCAACTTAGGATCTAAAGCTTATAATATTCTTTCTAAGACCAACTTATAATACTTCCTATAACTAAAGGATTAACCTAGGACTGCTAGAATTCCTAGATACTATATAGATAATTACTAGCTTTCTTAATAGACTAAAGGAGTTACTACTAATCCTTCTTAGATTAACTCTTAAGTTAATATAACGCTAGAGCCTACGCTAACTAAGGCTAATTTCTATACGCTTATTAGTAAGCTAAAGTCTAGTAGTCTAACTAGAATCCTATAGAACTTCCCTAATATCTATAGAGGCTTATAATATAGTAATAGTTTATTCAGTACCCTCCGTTAAGTGCTTAAAGACCGCCTGTAGGGTACTACTATTTAGGGCGGAAATCTTTAAGGTTCTAGCTAGGACCTTACTAAGGTCCTTAATACTATTACTACTAACTTTAATCTACCCGACTATATACTACCTTATAGAGACGAAGTAATATATATACTCGTAAGACTACTTAATAAAGTACCTAGAGTAGCTAACCGACGTACTAGTAAATAACCTTTAGAGGAGTCTTATAACTCGTTTAGTTTAAAAAAGTATAGATATAATAATACCTATACTAAGTAACCTAATTATACTAGACTATTCTTCGTACTAGCTTTAGTCTTAGATAATACCTACCCGCCTTATATTATCCTTAGAATCGGTTATACGCTTAATAATAAATTCTATCTTATCCTACTACGGTATATTATATATAATACTTTACTTACTAACGCTAACTAGCTTTAGGACTAGCTTAGTTATAATACTCTAATCCGGTTCTTAGTATCTAAGAAATTCTAGACTGCTAAAGATAATACCTAGGGGAGCACCCTTATCTATATAGCTAATAGGATTATAGAGATAACTATAGACGAAGATTTATAAAATATAATCTATAATATATATTCGCGTAGTCACCGGCGCTACGAGCTTTATATTATATAAGGGGTATTCCGTTAGTTATAGTATATTAATAAATAGTTAGGATATTTACTAATAGGTATAATAGTATCTATTAAGGGTAATACGGCCTATCTAAATTAACCTTACTAAGGTATATTTACCGTCTCCTACTACTTAAAATATTCTTCTCTTGCGGTAGGACCTAAAGGGAAAACCTATAATATATAGAATCCTCTACGCGAAGACTCTACTACCTCTCCCGCTAGATCCCCCGCCCTAAGGCCTTATAAATTCTCCCCCTTAATTAAGCGAGCCTACTAGTATTCCTACCTAGCCTCTAAACGATCCTATACTTATCCGTTCTAATATAAATAACAGCGGCTGTACTAGTAATTAGGAAGAGAAGGTATAAGAGGAGGAAGGGGATACTATAGAAGAGGATAAGGAGAAGGCGTTAAAGATTAATAAGGCCTATAATAGCAGGGTTCTAAAGTTATATAATATTAAGATAGTTAGGGTGGTGGCAGATAGAGTAGCTACTAAAGATCTAGAGGTATTAGAATAGTAGGATTATAATTAGATATAAGTACTTTAACCTCTACCTTATTATTTTCCCGCTACTAAATACTACCCTAGCCTTATATAATACGTCCTATACTAACTAAGTTAAACTAACCTAAATCTGAGCTGCGCGTTATATAATACGCTTATTATACTACTGCCTCTTAATTAAAGGTAACTTAAAGGCGCTAGGAGGGCTAAAAAGATTAAGAAAAGCTCTACTAATACTTAAAGAGATAAGCGAGATAATATCTATCCTTATTATAGATTATAGTAGTTATTAGGCGCCTTAGGGAACTTCTTCTATTCGGTCTACTTTTTTAAAAAGATTAGGCACCCTTCCGAATAATCCTATAATACGCTACCTATATAGGAACCGTATATAGCTGAGACTATTTTATAATAGCGCTATATATAGAATATATAGATTACGCAGCCTAGTATATAAAAGATCTAACTAGAAATATACTAACGGCGAGTGCTCTACTCTAGAATTATAATTTAATTTATAGAGTAGATCTTAACTTACCTTATTCTCTCTAAAAGATTCTATAAACCTGAGATCGAAAATAACCTTAGTATAGTAATAGAATATTATTATTAGGTAATAAAATAGTATTAAGAATAGATAGTATAGCGCTATCTATAGTTAGCTATTAAATATAAATTAGCTTAGGTTTACTCTCCTAGAAGCTAAAGAGGCGGAATAGTATAATCTATTATACTAAGTATCTCCTATCTTCGAAGTTAAAGGTATAAAGTAGTAATAATATATATCCCTCCGCTAATTAATAGGATTTCGGTTATCTGTATATCGAGAAAATCGAAAAAAGCGCAGCCTTTAAAACTGGGGTAGCGAAGAAAGGTTTCGTTCTTATTATTATACTAGCTAATAATTAGGTTTAAAGTACTAATAGGCTCTCTAACGCTATCTATAACTACTACTCTAGAAGTGTTAATCTATTATACTAAGTATCTCCTACCTTCGAAGTTAAAGGTATAGAGCGGTAATAATATATATCCCTCTACTAATTAATAGGATATCGGTTATCCGTATATCGAGAAAATTAAGAAAAGCGCAGCCTTTTAGACTAGATTAGTAAAGAAAGGGTTCGTTCTAGTTATTATACTAGCTAAAGTCGTCGGGAACTAGCTAAGGGAATAGTCTAAGATAATTAATACTTAATATCTAATATTAAAGCTATGGTATATCTATACCTATATAGGTAGAATATATAATAATATTAATACTACTAGACTTACTAATCTCTCGCTAGAGAGATTAAAGCTAAAAAGAGGGAGGATATAACTATAATAGAAGATAAGATTATATTTAAGAAAGTATAAAAAGCAGAGAATATTCGTCTTAAGAGACTTAAACTTAAGTATTTTAACTTAGGGGGCGATATTTCTAATAAGCTATAGAGTTATTATAATATATTTCTATTAGCCTATAAATAGAATATTAGTTATCTATATATTAAGAATAGGACGCTATATACTTAAGATATCTTTAGGACTACTAATCTAGTATAACTACCTCCCTATAAGATTCGTTATATTATATACCCGCCTTTATTAGTATAAAAGACAGCTCTTCGCGCTAAGGACTAGAGGATCTAAGACGCAGTAAAAGCTAAATATACTAAAGAATACTTAATTATTTATACTACTAGTAAGGAGATACCTACGCTAACGACTACTAACTACTTTAAATATATATATAGACTATATATTATTACTATAGTTATAAGCCTTCTAAGACTCGCTCAGCTTAATAACCTTAGTCTTACTTAGGACGAGCTTAAAGGGGGGGATTTATATTATAGCGGTAAGGGTTACGCAGATTTTATAGAGTTAGCTAGTCTAATATAGAATTAGGCTAAGATACCGCTAGATAGTATTTATACTAAATATATTAATAAACTTACCGCTGATATACTAAAGTTAGTAAAACTTAAAGAGTTAATTAACTTACTAGGGGAAGATCTCTATAGGTGACTAGAGAAACTAGTTATATTTACTAGCTCTCCTATTATTATATATATTCTAGCGGTAGTAAGTCTATATCTCCTCTACTATTCCGCCTTAACCGTATACTAACCTTATTCTAGTAGTTTAAAAAGTATTTTCCTAGTAAATAGCTACGGTATAGCTTAACCGTATATTCTAAGAAGCGAGATAAATTATTTATATAGATATACTAATAAGGAAACTATAATTATTTTATTCCCCCCTTACCTATACCTCTAGAAGCGTAAATATAGATACGGACTAGATATAGTACTATAGGATTTAATACTTTAGGCGGGTTAATTAGTAGTAATAGTAAAGATAGAAGGTATAAATTTAAGGACTAGTTTAAATACTATAAATAGTAGACCCTGTTATTTAAATTAGAGAGTATAGAGAAACTATACTATTTAACTTAAGACTACTAATATAATATTTATATCCTAGAATTATACTATAAAGACCTAGCTAATACTACCTACCGCTTTCCCTAACCTAAATTAGTTATCTCTAATAAATCTAAATACCGTCGCCGCCGTAGAGGATATAGTTCCGCCAGCTTAATATATATCTACTAGTAGAGATTCTCTTTATAAGACGTCTTATAAACGGAAGGAGGTATCTAATTATTATTAACTAAGTTGAAGAACTAATTTAATTAGTTAAGCTAATAATATAACTCTATATCGTACCTATATAACTTAAGAGCCGGCGGTAAAGTATATATTATTAACGTACTATAGCGAATCTAGTGAGTCCGGCTCCGTATATATTTATTAATAGACGCTTAAGTAGGTAGTATCTAAGGTCTTAAGGTCCTAGGCTAATAGGGCAGAGGCAGCGTATACTTATTAAGGATATAGATAAAACAGCGATATTCGTCTTACGTAGGGGAACTATAGCTGGAGGTATAGTTATAGTAGTAACTATTCGAAAAGGTAGGAAAATTTCGTTTAACTCGGATAGTTTCGTTTAACTTAGATAGAATTCTATCTAAGTTAGATAGAAGTTAGTCTAACTTAGCTAAGTTTCTATTTAACTTAGTTAATAGACTCTAAGCTAATTCGATATTAATTAAAATAATATGATAATAATACGCTAAAGAAGCCTCCCCTTTCTAAAAAACTTCGCCTCCTTTCTTAAGGACCTTACCTATCTAGCTACCTATAGCTAGCTATATTATTATAGATAATACTCCTTAATAACCTTATACTACCTCGTTGCTAGCGAAGACCCTTATATATATTAAATAGATAACAAAAATCTTCTAATAATAGCTAAGATAAAGGTAGAACGAGCGGTAGCTACTAGAAAAGCCTAGGAGACTAAAGTAAATAAGCGAAAGGTACGCTTCGAACTAAGTAACTTATTCTAAGTATTAATATATTAGTAGATTAAGGCTATTAAAGAAAAGTAGCTAGGGCCTAAGAGAAGTACTAAAGAGAGCGATAGAGTAGTAGAGCTTAGGAAATATTAAAGATATAATAGTAACCTTAGCGAGGATACCTCTAAATAAATATATAAAGAAGAGGTCTCTTTAAAGATAACTAGCGTTAATAATATTAATATACTCTCTAATAACCCTATAACTAGCCCTACGAAGAAACTAGTACCTACTATTATTATAGGCGTATAACTTTCCTCTACTCCTATATTCGGTCCGTTAGATAACTTTATATTTAGGAGACGGAAAAGATAGGCTTTTATATAATAAATTAGACCTCCGTTATAAGTATAATTAGTATATAATAATAGATATAACCTGTTAACTATATAGCGTAAACCGACGTAGCCGTTAACGTCTAGGATTAATACCGTATCGTAAAGCGATATAAGTATTACCTAAAAGAAGACCGTAAGTTACCTATTAATATTATACGTATATTTAATACGCTAATATAGAAAGAAGGAAATAATATAGAACTATACTATAAAATAAGGTCCTTAGGGGAATATTAATACTAGGAACTACTAACGCAGCTTAGTAAATAATAAATTAGAGACGTATATTTATTAAATATAGCTAAAATAGCTGATAGTATAGGGATAACGATACCGAATATCTTTATATATAGAGTAGAATAGCTAGCGTGCTAGACGATCTACCTAGATACCCTAATAGATAATAACCGATAGGTTCAAATATACTAGTAGGAAATATTAAAAATCGAGAGAGAATATAATTAGTAGACGGAAGGATAGATTAATAGTATATATACCTTAGTATATAGGTCTTACACTAACTAATCATTATAGTCGGTATAATATAAGTAGTGATAGCTAACCCGTACTATACTACCTATACAGCGCAAGCGGCCGAATTCTAGTACTATAACTACGGGACGATTATCTAATCCTAACGATTAAGTTCTATTATCTAAAAGGATATAGCCTAGACTATTATCGACTTCGTTATCTATACCTATATATATATCTAATATTAAACCTAAAGATAAATATAAGGAGGCGGCTATAGAGGAGGCGGCGGGACCTATCGCTTAGGGTAGTTCTAGGCGTCGCTAAGCGTAAAGATACTATTCCTTACGGGAATATTAATATATCTTCTACGCAACGAAGCCTATATTTATCTCTAAGATTATAAGCGGTAATAATACTAATAGCTTATTACCGTAGCTAGAATAAGACCTAGTAGCTCTAAGTAACCTTATAATAAAAATATAGAGAGAATAGAAGGCTAAGCTCTAAAGGATAAAGGGGCCTTAAGTTATTAGCGATTTAGATACCTCTAGTAATATACTAACTCCTAAAGAAGCTTATAAGGTTAATACTCCTAAACCCCTACCTATTTATCTAATACTATATATTAGCTAATATTTTCGCAGCTTCTAGATAGCCTAAGCGAATTTAGAAGTTTTATAATAAGGAGAATAAGATTAACCGTTAAAATAGTAGTAGAATAGCTATACTAAATAATTAAGGATCGGAAGAATATTATATTAAACCTACTATTTAATATACGATTTACTTTCGCGGATTTAGAGAAAGGTATAAGTATTCTTCTTTCCTAAATAAGAATAAAATATATGGCTGATAGGTTTAAGATAAGGGTCGTTTTTTAGTACCGGTAATTATAATAAGTCTATATCGCGTTTTCTTTTTTAGTATAATAAGCGGTATTAGACTTAGGTATAAGAGTACGGATCTATAGAAACCTTTACCCGCTAGTGCTATTATTTTCGTTATAATAGCGCTTTATTATATATTCGAAGAATACGAATATAGCTCCTATAGGATTAAGAGATAGGACGGTATATTAGTTAGTAGTAAGTTAACCTAATACTTAAAGAATAACCTATAAGCTGATAAAACCTTAAGCTATATACGAATATATAAGAAACGTATAGTATGATATAGGTAATTTTAGAAGGCGGATAGTTACGGGAATACTTTATTATCGAATAATAGACTACTACTATATAAATAGGTAAGGTAAGAACCGTCGACTACTAGTTACTAATACGTTTAAGAATTCCCTAGAAGATCTAAAGAATTAACCGGACTTTTAGAGCGTTTTAGAGGAGTTAGGAATAGATAATACTAGTGCGATAGGCTAAAAAGAAGAGTATAGAAGAGATAAAGAATATACGGTATATATAAGATACGATTATAGGTATATATTATCAGCTAATACTAAAATTAAGACTAAAGAACTATTTAATAATAGGTATCTTAACGAGACTAATTTAGAGTCTGGAAATAATAATAGTTTTTTAGCTTCCCTTACCTACGGTTATAACTTAACGGATATAACAGAAATCCGGGTATTTTTAATATAGGACTTTAAGCGTATATATAAGGAGGCCGGCCTACGAGTAAGTAAGGAGCTTTAGGAAGAGAATCGTATTATAGATATAGAAGAGTAGAGTAAGTTAGTAGAAAGGTAGATTATAGATAATAAAATAGTATATTTAAATATTACTCTAATAGGAGAAGAACTTAAGGAGTAGGCTACTAAGGATACTACGGAGGGGATAGAGGATAGATTAATAAAGTATAAAGCTTAGGCGGGAGGAAGCCTAACGGAATTAAGCTATTAGCAATCGAATATATAGCTATTAAATATATAATATAAAAGTAATTATCGTATAGCTTAGATAATACTGCCTGCGGGTCTAATCTAGATGTCCGACTCGAATATACCTACTATAGCGGAGGATATGTCCGAACTATCTGACTCGAACAAACCTACTGTAGCGGAGGATATGTCTGAACTGTCTAACTCGAACAAACCTACTATAGCGGAGGATATGTCTGAACTATCTAACTCAGACGACTTCCCTATTACTAATATTATCGATGTACTAGCTGAGCGTATATAATTCGTATTCTAGAAGGATTACGCGATTGCTGCGTTAGTTTAGTAAAGTAACTATTAATACTAACGTTATAGATACTTAGTATAGCAATTTAAGGTTACGGATACTGCTATTATTTACCTTAAGTTACTAATTTAGCTGATTTCAGGGTCCGCAATTGATATAGGATGTAGACCCTAATTTAGCTGGGGCCTGCTGATAGCGCAAAACTAGCTGTAAGGCTAATAACATAATCTTTTAGGAAAGCGCGATGGAAGCTGATACAGACCTACTAAATAGCGATAATAAGGATCCGGAAACATAAGCTGCTACCGAATATCCGCAGCGATAACGACGCCTGCCTGCTCGCTATATATATATTACTAATAAGGAGCAATTAGATATTAAGCTATTAATAAAGCTCCGGTTAGAAGGCGCTATTCGATCGCCGAACGGTCTATTTATCGACTCTCGCCAAAAAGAAATCAACGGCCTTATTACTAAAGGAGTCTTTAAGATTATTAGTAAGTAGGATATATCGCTATATACCTGTATCTTCAGCTGCCGATTCGTCGATAATATTAAGTGGGATAGCGCTATACTATTCGAGAAGTCTAGACTAGTCGTCTAAGCCTATAACGATAAAGGTAAGAAGGAGGTATTAATATAGTTACTAATAATTTAACGCGCTAGCTAACGCCTTATCGTTTGCCTCGCCGCAATTCTACTAAGAGACCTCTGTATACGCGATATCTTATAAGCTTATATACAGTCGACTTTAGTACTAAGCCGCCCTATCTATATAAAACCGCCGCAAGGCACCGACCTAGGAGATAATATACTAAAAGTGGTCCGCCTGCTATATAGCGTCCTAAAGGCAGGGACGTATTAGTTTAAAACCTACTATAACTACTATACTATAAAGCTGGGCCTCACCGTCTCCTTATTCGATCCCTACCTAATATTCTCTAAGCAGGTAATTATTAGCTTACAGACTAACGACTTACTATTTTATAGGATAACCGAATACTTAGAGCTAGAAGAGTAAGCACGCCTTAATACAGGCTTTCCAGCAAAGCTAATCGAAAAGCTCGATAAAGAGAAGGACCTCCCCTTTAACAGTATAGTTATCTTAACTAGCAATAGCGATATTCTAAAGCTCTCGCAGTAATAGTAATATAGCAAGATTAATACGATCGACGCCGCCACCGCCAGCGATATTAAATCGTAATATATTAAGGAACGGGTAAGGGGCGCCTATATAGCCTCTATATATCAACTAGAGATAGCCTTCGCACTGTTAAAGGCAGCCTAAATTACTCACCCAGCGAAAGAAGACGCTGATTAGTTAAATAAATAGCTGAATTAGCAAAGAGAAAATAACTACTGAGGCCTATAATTTGTTAAGCTTGCTCTAGAGAAGCTGAAACTACTAGTCTTCGTTAATACGGCCTTCGCTAATAACGCTAACCTCAGCTCCCAGATTAGCTACGTTATCGTCCTTACTAATAAGAAGCAGCTAGACGAATCAACTATTAGTATTAGCAGTAACATAATCCACTAGAGTAGCACTAAGTATAAAAGGGTTATAAGATCTATACTTACCTCTAAGTTATATATAATAGTAGCAGGGTTCGATATCGCTACCGCCCTACAGTCTACTATTAGTACTATTACTTAGGTAAAGATCCTACTAATCCTATACACCGACTCCTACTCCCTATACGACTATATTATACGCCTCAGTACTACCGCTGAGAAGCGCCTAATAATTGATATAATAGGACTGCGGCAGTCCTATAAGAGAAGGGAAAATTAATAAGGTACGGTAGATCGACGGTAATTATAACCTAGTAGACGCTATAACTAAGGAGCGCTACTACTAGGCGTTAAAGCAACTGGTAAGTAGTAACGCTATTAAGTTAAAGACTAACGCCTAGGTAGAAAGGTAGGCTGCAACCTATAAGGAAGAGGATAGCCTTACTGCAGCCTATAAGGAGAAGGAGGAGCTTACCGTAATCTAACTAATTAGATTACAGCTTTACTTAGCCTAGCAGGCCTACTATTTTTCCTATACTATTTAATTAATTAGAGTCGATTAGCAGTATTTTTGACTTTTAAAAAGTTTTGCTAGTATCGGTATAACTTCGGACATTGGCCTTAGCGCCGGCTTAGCGACCGGCTTAGCAACCCCTTTGTAAAATACTATAATCTACCTAGACTAGAATCAATCAATCCCTAGTTTACTAAGCCTAATAGACACCCTGCTAATCAGGTTGTCCGGGGTAGGTAATAGGGGATCAAGTAACCTACTAACCGGTACAACCTACTAGCAGTAGGTTCTACCGACACAAACCTTTAGTAGGAGGCCTTGGATAAACTATATTACCTAGGTATACGCCTTAAGTTATCTGCGTTTAATAAGGTGGTAAGAGATAGTATAAAACTACCGGTAGTACTGCTTAAGGTTATCTTTTTCTGTACGCAGCTTAGCTTTTAATATTTCTAAGAAATTACGGGAGTTAACCTATTAATTATAGTTATACTTCCGGTAGTCCTTCCTTATTACCTTAAATAGCCCTGCTCCGTCCCTGTGCGAGTATTCCGGAATTGCCTTAATATAGTCACCAATTATTCTTTCGCAATACTATAGTAGTTTCTTAAATATTTCCTCCAGCGTTAGTCCGTATTCGCTGTATATTATCTCGAACCTCTGTAAGAACTCTGTTATATTACTTCCGCTGAAGTATAGGGCTCCGGGGGCACCTAGGAACGGTATTAGTAATAGTATCTAACGCCTAGTAAGCGCTATTGGGATTAGTGCAGCAGGTGCAGCTAGTGTATCTGGTATATTCGTTTCGTCTTACGTTAGAAGTAGTGAGGTAGAGGGGGAAGAGGATAGGGTATCTGCGGAGGTTTCGGGCGACATCTTTAAAGTAGCGGGAGAATTAGGTACTAATAATTTCGACTTCCTACTTACTAAGTACTGCTGGTCTATAGGTCTTCTGCTCGAACTTATCCTATTAAATAAGAATTCGTCAACGGCGAGCTGGAGAATCTATAGAGAACTTATCGCCACCGAGATCAGCTACTGAATTAGAAGTAACAGAGAGATAATAATATATAGCGATATTAACTTAGCTTCCTAAGATAACTGTAGAAACTATTATTCGCCTTCTTCCTAGGATTCTTGCAATTCTAAAGACCATCGCGTCTATTAATCCTTTTTATCTTTATAATCCTAGTATTCTAGGCCTATCTGCCTTCCTCTCCGCTTTATTGATACGCTAGCTCCTGACGACCGACTCCTAGTAATCTGCTTTCGTCTAATATTTATTCTTACCGCTGTTTTTAATCCTTGTTTTTCTAGGACCCTGAAGACTCAGATACTGCCTCCGTTACTAAATTAGCAGTATTAGCACGCCTTCCGTCGATAGTACTAGAAACTAAAAGTATATTCGCGAGTCGTAATTTCGTTTTTCAGGGTTAGGACGTTTCCCACCGCTAAATTACTAAATTACTGAAAAGAATAGTATATATAGACTGTATACCGCTAATTTACTAAATAAGCCTCTTATAAGAAGTCCCCGCGTTAGGCTCTAATATTAACGTATAGGGGTAAGGGCGTCGGTTAAGAGGGCTTAATAGTAGAATCGCAAGTATAAGGATACTGTATATAAGACGGAGGTAGAAGCGAATAAGACGGAGGTAGAATTAAAGACTATTAACTGTAAAGACTGCCTGTTGCTAGAATAATTATATATAGAAAAGAATACATAAATAATCTAAGATATAGCAATATTCGTTACTATATAAAGGTCCCTAAGGCCAAGCCCTTGCTGACTAATCGCTGACTAACTAACGTCCACCAACCAATTACCGCCTGCTACCGAGAAGCCTGCAGCTGCACTATCTACACCACTATACTACCTTCTTACCCCTAGTCGAAAGGGTATTAAAGAGATATTCGGATAGAGATCTTTTAAAAACCTTCGGGAAGATTCTAGAAAGAAAAGGAACTACTAGCTATAGATAATAGACTAGTAGAGACCCTACTTCTCGCAGTAGATATCGGTGGATAATTTTAGTCGAATTCTAAATCGTATATCCCTTATAGTAGTAGGTAACGAAAAAGGCCATTTCTTTCTTAAGGAAGATATTCCGTAGCCTAGTCTCAATAGAATTCGAAAATCTAATAGAAGATAGCTCCGGAAATCTCGCTGGCTACCCTCCGGTAATATAAATTAATATTAGAAGCTTTTCGAGAAACTCCTAAATATTTTAAATCCAATCCTAAAGCTTTCGAATATTCTAGGCTAGGGTAGATCCAGAAAGGGTAAACTAACTAGCTAGATCAGGACTAGTAGCTATTCGATTATATAGCTATTAGTTAGGATCTTCGATACCGAGATTAGTTCGACTATCTCCTAGGAAATTTAGAAAGGGCGTAGTATCGAGAGGATTATTATAGATTCGAGACCATAGAATATCCGGAATATTTCGAAGAGGTCTAGATCTTTTAAAGACCTTATTTTCGAATAGTAGATCCCTATAGAGTATCTCTCTAGTAGCTGAGACTAGACCGTAAATAAAGCTTCGGAAGTCAGAAATCGAAAAGGAAAGACTCTTATAAAGAATAGTCTCTCCTTCCCAGTCGATAGATCCAGAAGAGGTAGTTTTTAAGGTAATATTTATTCCGTAGGCCCTTAGGTCTAGTATCTAGGATATTAGCTTTAGGGTCCCCCGAATTAGTAGGCGATCTACTAGCTCCTTTAGCCTCTCTAGAGGCCTATCACTCAATTAGGACCCTAAGAATAAGCCGAAATAAGGGTTCGAATTTTCGGTAGCTTTATTTGGCTCGAAGGAATAGCGTAAGACGAGGAGTCGACTAATTTTAAAAACTGAAGATAGAATTAAAGGGTAGGAATCAGGCCCCCGAAAGCCGTCTTTAGTAAGACCTAAGACGGCTAGAGGCGCTAGTAGATATAGCTTATATTCGTATTCCCAGCTTAGTTAATCGAGAAGTACTAAAAGAAATTTGAGGCAAGCTCGTTTAAGTAGGGTTAATTTCGATAGCTCCTAAAGTTTTCGAATAGGTATTACCCTAGGCTAGGTAATATTATTAGTATTATCTAAATTTTCGGAGCTAGAGGAGCTAGTCCTATTTAGGTCTAAAGAAGGAGGATTATCCGAATCCAAATCTTCTACTTTTTCGATTTCTAAAGCGTATTTAATTAATCGATTAAAGTAGTATTCCTAGGTTAGGTTGAAAGTATATTAAGGATATTAAATAGAATCTTCTTCTTCTTCTTCTTCTTCTTATTATTACTGAATTTTCTGAGTTCGAATAAAAAAGCTGAAAATCTGCTTCTAGGGCTGAGTATAAGAGGGAACTCGCTTAGGATCCTAATAGGCTTAAAAGGGCTTAGCTTAATATTAATTTTTTTCGGTCCAAACTATTTTAAATCGACCGAAATACCCGATAGTTACTAAGCTCTCTATAGATTTCTAGGCTAGATTATCGAAAGCTTTTAAAACTACCTCTAATAAAGTAGTATCCGCTAGCCGAACTAGCTCGATTAGGTCTAGTCGATTTAGGCCACCTAGATATCTAGCCCACCTAGTCCTTTCAAGCTAGGGGCTAGGGTTATCGAATTGATTTTCGGTAATCTTTCGAATTTTCTTGTTTTGGGAATTCTAAAAGTTTGAGTCTAGGGTATTCTATGCCGTATCCTATTTATCCGAATCTATTAATAGAATTAGTATTAAAATAGAAGAGATATAATATCTAAATACCTTAGCTGTGAATAGAAGTTCTATTTAATAGATCTTCTTCTTCCTCTACCCTCTCCTCTCTTTATAGCCCTTCTTCTCGACTAGTTCTAGCCCTTAGGGTTACCGAATAGGGCTTTTTCGGATCTACCCGAAAGTATTAGTTTCCCAGCTCTATATGAAAGAATTGCTGAACGGGGATATTAGAAATCTAAGGGAAGTTCTCTGAATTAGCCTTTATAGGGCGACCCTTTTTCCTAGGGTTATCCTAGCTATAAATATTAATAAAATATCTTTAAATACTTCTTATATTCCGGGTATAATAAGAGTATTCGATATAGCCGAAACCGTTAAGGTAAAGTGAAAGATTTAGAAAGAAGTAAGGGTAGGAGCTATCTATTAGCTTTCCCTTTATACTAGCCTTATCCTAAACTAGTAGAGGGTATTTTTTGACTTCGAGAAGAATTCTAGACCTTTCTTCCTTAGGGAGTTAATGGGTTCGTCGAAAGTAGTACTTAAGACTAGTAGGTAGAATAGAATATCGACATTCTTTATAGGCAATAAAGCTAGTATCTCTAAGGATTAAGATATAATCTATCTTAGTAGATAGGGCTGGGTCGATATTATACTAAGGATTTTCAAAGAAGTTGAAAACGTTAAGGATTGGTAGAGATATTAAGGAAGAAAGGTTCTAAGGTAGTAGAAGACGTCTAGATATCAGCGATTAGGCGGGTAACTAAGCGCTTATCGCAGATAAAGTCTTATTAGCTAACCCTATCTAGTTAACCCTAAGATCTAAAATCTTAGCGAAGTAGTAACTATCTTACTAAAGCTAAGAATTCTACTCGATATAATAGAGATAAACTAAATATTATTTTATAAGTCTTAATATTAAGTCTAAATACTATTAATATCTATGTTTTTATTTATAATAACCCCTAGTGTATCGATTATATATAAGGAGTTAAAGAATTCGTAGTAATAACTAGTACTTCCTAAGTAACTTTCTACTTGGTCAGCCGAATTTTATAAAAATTAGTGCGTTAGAAAGGCCTAAGTTGGGGCTTCTCAAATCTATCTTTTTTATAAATTTCACTCTAATATCTAGCCGGGGGCAAAGGTTGCAAACTGTAGGTTATTTAGCGGCGGGATATCCGCTTAAGGTTTTAAACATTAGAAAACCCGACTTTTCAAAAAAATCTAGCTTTATAGAGACTAGGGTTATTTAAGTTATTATAGGGCTAAATTATAGCGCTAAGCTAGCTGATACCAACGCAATTTTTTTTTTAGAAATCGGAGTTAAAATATACCGGATACGATTTTACCTAGGAAAATCGAAGATTCCCTACTAAATCCTTAGTAGAGAATAATTCGTTAACGCCTATCGATAATTTATCTCTATATAATAGCGCTAGTCCTAGCTAGGCCTAGTAGGAAACACCCTAATTACTACCGATTAGGGTACGCACCCTTAATAAGGCCTTTCGATACTATATACTATAAAAGAGTACTAACCTAGGCTAATAGGTCTTATTCTTAACCTCTAATCCCTTATTCGGTAGCAAATTCCTCTAGAAGACCTATTTAATAGTACTAACCTAGGCTAATTAGTCTTATTCCTTATTTAATATACCCTATTTGGTACTGAGTTACCCTAGAAGACCTAGTTAATAGTACTAACTAAGGCTAGTCGGTCTTATTCTTTATCTTAAACTCCCTATTTAGTGCTCCTCTACCTAGAAGATCTATTTATAAGTACTAACTTCAGCTAGTCGGTCCTATTTAATAAAATATTCTCGTATTTAAAAAATTAATTAATTAATATAGTTTAAGGTATATATATAGCTATAGCTTTGTAATATCCTTATCTACCTTATTTTCTTAAACCTCCTACTAATTAGCCCTAATTACTATAGAACGCTACTAAATACCGCCGTTTCCTTTCCGATAACGCTGGTATACCCTTTTTTACCTCTGTCCGGCGCTGTATACGTTCGATTAACGGGCTGATTAGCGGCGTTAACTCCTACTATCCTATTAGGGTTTCTTCGTCGCAGCTGTAAACTAAGTAGTAGCTAATACTTCTACTCTAGTACCTTATACTACTCTTTAGCTCGCTCTAGTATTAACTACTTTAGAACTATAGTAGTATAACTAGCGCTGCGCTCGTTACCTATCTATTACGTAGGCTGCTCCCCTATTCTATACTTTATAGTATTACCTAGCTCTTATTAGACGTAATTACTAGCGAGCTGTATTCGCGCTAGGCCTTTAAGGGGTATCCGCTACTCAGCGAGCTGGAATAGGGTTTAATAGTTAATAATATCGCTTCTTCCGTCTTACTAGGACCTAGTAGTCTTAAAGATAGTATTTACGCAAGCTAGCAGTGCTATTTATTTAATAGCCCTAGTATATTATATTGCTTAGACGTCTATAAGCTAGGTAGAAGGCTTCTATCCTAGTTATAGTTTATATATACTATTAAGCTATAATAACCGGCTTGTTCGTAGAGCGTATTCTCCTATCTAGTTCTAAATAGGGCCTCTTAACGGTAATTAGATATAAGGTAGTACTGTGTAATAGCGATCGCTACCTATCGATAGGATTATATAGTAAGTTTTATATTAAACAGCGCTGCTGAGTGCTTTAACTAGCTTTTAAGATAGGTTATTAACTATAGTAATAGCCCTCTCCGCTAAGCCCCTAGGTTATAGGACCGAAAGAGGTAGTTATTCGTACTATATAATACCCTAAGAGCCTCGTATAGGGTCGGTATAGCGGGTTGTATATAGATTAGGAACCTAAGTAGAGGAAGATAAAGCTAATTAGGGATGAACTAAGTAATTCCCCTTATATCCTTAGTAATCTAAATACTCTTATTATATAGCTAGTAGATTACGAGCCGGTTAAGGGCCTAGAAGATATTCTAGATATAGTTCTAATTATTTTATATAGTAATTTAGTATAGCTTAGGCCCTTATAGTAGCTATCTAGCCTAGATATAGATAGCGACTAGTATTAGCTAAAGAGTAATTATATACTACTAGAGGAAGATTATAATATACTTAGACCGCTAACTCCTATCTTTATTAGTAAAGCTGCTATTACGGTCCTAGTAGCGACTGGATTATAAGTGTTTAAGGAAGATCTCTACCAATCAATCCTAATCAAAGCTGCGATAGAGCGAATAGTAGTAATTAGTGTTTACTATTATATTATAGGGCCTGTTAAGGCGTGCGTAGTCTAGTATACTATAGATTAGACTATCTAATACTATACTAGCCTAAGTTAGGGTATACTATACCTAGGCCTAGAACTTATCTACTTTAATAGGCTATTTCTGCTTGCTTAACCGGAGCTCGCGATAGTTAGTTAACCAGTTAACCTTATATACGCCTAATTATACTTTCCCCCGTTTTCGCCCTAGGATCAGCAGGTGGGCTAGCTTAGAGAAAGGATAGATAGTAGTTAATTATAGGTACTACTCTTAGTTTATATTAAACTACTTTAGGTCTTTAAAATAGTCCTAATTACCGCTATCTTCCTCTATTACGGTCTCCTCTAGGGAAAAAGCCTAATCCCGCCTATTATTAGTATCGCTCTCTATCGACCCGTCTTAGTTAGGGCTATAGAGGTCTATTTTAGCTTTATTATTACTAGATACCTCCCCGTCGGTAGGATTAAGGAAGTCTATAGTATTAAGGATATCCTCTACCTTTTCTTAATCCTCTACCGCTTTATAGTCCTTTTAGGTGCTCTGATTACTATCGCCCTACTAAGCCCTATTTATAGGTTGATAATAGGTGTGGGTCCTTATCGCTACTATATAAGCTTAGATAGGGCTAATTAGGTCTAATAATAGAGTTATACCCGCTAGGGGATAATTAAGGGATTAGACGACCGCTAATTAAGGGGGAAGCTAGAAAAGTAGATAGAGCGCCTAGCTAACCTAGATTAATACAGCTAGAACCGTAGTATAGTCTCTTAATAACTAGAATACTCTAGTGCGATTAATACTTATTATCCTAGCGAAATAGATAATTAGATAGCTATTTATCTCTTATTATAGCCGTTTAGGGGCGATTAGTGCTAGTAAGAGCTCTATAATCTAGTTTAAGAGCTACTCGCGGATATACGTACGCTCTTTAATATCTATTAGGTCTCGCTCCCTTATATAAGGGTCTTATAGGCGTTTTTAGACCTATTTAAGCTGGTGTACAGTATTATAGACGGAGTTATAGGCTTTCTAGACCTACTAAGGGAGGATTAAGCCCTAGTATTCTTCCTATACCTACGGGCTATAGCGGCTGATACGGACGACGTAATTAATTAGGCGTTACTAGATCTATATATATTAGCTTAGAGTACCCTTAGTCTAGAGTAGGTTAAAGGACTACTTACTATATAATATAAGGCTAATTAATATTAGCTTAGTCTAAGCTTATAAGGTACTTACGCTAATATACTTCTATACTATTTTAATTAATAATTTTACCTCGGCCTCTACCTAACCTAAGATCCTTTCTGTTCGGGGTTAACTATATAGGAATAGTAGTAGAACGCCTAATCTTCTCCTCAGCTTAGTCCTTTTTAGCCCTAATCTCAGCTATTCAGCCGGCAGGTGCCCTAATCGGAGCATACTTTCTCGGAGCCAGCACTATTAGTAGGTAGGGAAGATTTTATCCTAGCCTATACGCCGTATCTAAGGGTCGCGTATAGCAGGCGGACTAGTATTCTAGGCTATTAAGGGCGGACTAACTATATTAGAGGACGGTTAGGGCGGGGTTAAGGGTATCGGGTCTATAGACGTACTAAGGAGGATACTATTATACCCTTTTAGAGGCTAGATATTATTCCTTAGGTCTCCCCGCTGGGTAGGCTAGCGGTTATATAGTAGTCCTTAGTAGTCGATAAGGATATAGCCTTTAGATCTAGTATAACTTAACCTAAATAGGTACTATATTAGCTAGGTTAGTACTAGTTTCTTAAAGGAAGCTATAGGGCGACCTTATACCCCTAGGCGGTTATAGTCGACGCGGAGGTATTTTTTTATACTTAGTTTAGATTTAGTCTAAAACTAATAGTCTAGAATAGGGTATATCTAGCCTATAAAGGGCTAACTAAGCTCTAGAATTAGGGGAATTAGATCTAGTAGCTAGGTCTACTTAAAGTTAGTCTTTAGTAGGTCTAACCTATAGATAGTATCTATAACTTTACTAGTTAGGATATCTTAGGTATAGTAAAGGCCGGCGTAAAAGCCTTTAAGATAGATAATAGCCCGCCTTTTAGGGTAGAAGTTCCTATACTCTATATAGAGGAGTAGGCGCTAGTAGGGGTAGTAGACGAAGAAGGGTAGGAGGAGGGATATAGGGGATAAAGGTAGTATACGGGGCCGGTTAGGACTAATCGAGATATTAGATTAGAGGAGGGTTTAAAGACTAGGAAGCGGTAGGGAGAACTAGTTAGTATTAATAGGAGTAGCAGCTTAGAGGAGGGTTCTAAGACTTAAAAGCAGTAGTAAGGACTAGTTAGATATAATTAGTAGTAAGCGGTATATAAGGGATAGTTATTAAGGGCGTAAAGAAGGACGTTATAGTAAATAGAAGTAAACAGTAGTAAGGATAGGGAGGGTTATAAAATCTAAGGATAATATTAGATATTAGATATAAGCAGCCGAAATTAGTAAATAAAACTAGGAATTAGGGGTAACGCAGCGTAGATTAGGAAATAAAATTAGGGATTAGAGGAAACGTAGCGAAAATTAGGAAAGTAGAATCAGGGATTAGGCCTAGGCGGCGAAAATCCGGAAAATAGAATCTAAGAAGAGTAGAGATAAGGAAGGAGCTAATAGATAAGGGGGAAAAGCAAATACGGCGAGACGTCGATTCTATTTAAAAGGGCGTTAGTATCCTACGGCTTCGTCTACTAGTAACTACTCCTTATAGTCTTTACCTCTTATAGGTCGTTTAGTTTCTTCTACTACCTTAATAGGGTCGAATACTAAGTAGGTTTATATTATTTATTTAACCTCGCTGATATACTTACGAGGGCGGGGGTAAGTTATAAGATATATTCTAATATTAGGGGCCGGCCTAAAGCGAGTTAATAGGGGTATTATTTAACTAGGAGAATATATCTAAGGAAGGAAAGCTATATATATATAGCGTATATATAATATATTAGGGGCGCGGCTTAGCGGGCGCTAAGGCTAAAGGGGCCTAGCGTTAGACCTAAACTAAGTCGGATATAAGTCGAACCGAACCTAGTCCGACTCAGACCTAGGCTAGAGTGTATAAACACTAGCAAGTAATAAAAGACTAGTAAGTAGCGAAAGGCTAGCTCGTAATACTCTTAGTTAATATTTTTTTTTAATTATATAGTCGGGTATATCTCCTACGAGATAAAGCTTCTTATATTTAACTTTATATAATAACTTAACTATAGATATTTAATAAGAAGATCTCTTCTACTTAAACTAATCTATTAAGTCTACTTACCTCTTTCCTTAATACTTCTCTCTACGAGCTCTAAATCCTAGATAAGTAAAGTAGTACCTAGTAGACGTATAAGTTATAATACTTTAAATACTCTTAAAATAAGTATTTTAGGATAAAAAGTCTAAGCGCCTAGCTATAACGGGGTGGTTTAACTCCTACGGGTAAATTATATAGTATATTAAGTACTAGAAGGTAATAGAGATAGATAGTTATTAAATTATCTTCAGCTAAGACTCCTCTCTATTATATAAGTTAAATATAAGGAGATAAGAAAATATTCTACTAAAGGAAACCCCTTCCTTATATATTTACCTTAATTATACTAAGCCCTAACCTAATCTAGGTAATCTAGCCCTATATCTACTATATTACTCTATAATCTACCTAATATACCCTAGATTACTTATATTACTAGGTCCTCTCCTAATAGTCCTTTACCTACTAACCCTATCACGTGCCTTGCCCGTGACCTTACGGGGTTACCCGTAACAATAAGTTAAACTTATTAGAAAAGATAGTAACTTAGGATATACTAGCCCCTATTCCTAAAGGATAGAAGGCCTTACCTAGACGTTAGGTCCTTACTTATAAGTTAAACCCTAATAGAGAGATCGCTTAGTATAAAGCTCGCTAGGTAGTTAAGGGATTTAGGTAAATTAAAGGTCTCGACTATAATAAGACTTATTTAAGTATAGTTAAAGATACCGTAGTGCGAATTTTAATAGCACTATATACTAAGTATAACTACGAAATAGAGTAGTCTAATATTATTACTACCTTCCTCGAATCTTTACTAACGGAGGAAGTATAGGTTAAGTAACTATATAGCTTTACTAATAGTAATCCTACTAACGCCTACTAATTACAGCGCGCCCTATATAGCCTTAAGTAGTCTCCTCGCAAATAGTATAAAACCGTTCGCTAATTTATAGAGTCCCTAGGCTATACTAGGCTAGTTAAAGACTACTCTATATTTACTAGCGAAAATAGTATAATAGTTATATTTTATATTAACGATATCCTTATATATAGACCTAATAAGGCTATGATCGCCGAATTTAAATAGAATTTGGACTAACGATTTAGAATAAAATACCTTAGTAACGTTAACTAGTATCTAGGGATAGCGATTATTTAAAATCGCCCTAACCGTACTATCTATATTAATTAGACTTTATACGCTAAGCGTATTATTACTTAGGTAGAGATAGAATCCTACTACCTAGTTACCTCGCTAATAGATAAGGGTAACGACTTAGTTAGAGTACCTAATAAATATATAGTAGACTGTACTAAGGCGGAAGTCTATTACGCCTTAGTAGGAGAATTATAATAGTTATTAATAATAATATATCTAGACTTAGCTTTTATAGTCGGAAAAAGTAGACGTTTCTCTATTAACCCTACCAGCGAGTACCTTAATTTAGTAAAATAAATTATTAAATATTTAGCGGGTACTACTAAAGTTAGACTACGCTATAGACCTAAAGACGTTACTAAAGGCGTTAATCTAGAAGGTAAATTACTCAGTTAGATAGACGTATTATAGTTAGACGATAGAGATACTTCCTATATAATATTAGGCTATATCTTTTAACTATAGAATAGACTAATTAGCTAGTTTAGTAAGCTTTAAACTCTCTATACTAATTTAACTATAGAAGCGGAATACGTTACTAAATATAACGCCGCTAAAGAATCTCTCTTCCTTAGCGAATTACTATAAGGGATTAGCTATAATAAAAAGGATATAAAGCCTATTAAGCTAATAGGAGATAACTAGGCTACTATTAAATTAGCTAGTAATCTAATTAATTACTAACGTACTAAATATATACGTAATAAGTTTTATTTTATACGCGAAATAGTATCCGAAACTAGCGAATTAACCTTATAATATTATAATACTACCGATATAATTACTAATAGTATAAGTAAGGCTTTCGCCCCTAACGAATTCCGCCCTTTCTAAGATAAGCTGGGACTAGCTACGAGCGTAATTAGTAGGGAGCTTAGATAGTAGGCTGCCTTACCACCGCCGGTTTTAAATAGGAGCGTTAGAATAAGTGGTGAAAACTATAGTAGATAAGGCCTACTTAGCAATACTTAGTAGGCTCGCTTAGCTAGCCTACTAGGGCTAGGGCTCGCCAAGGCCTCTATACGCGCACTAGATAAAATCTCTGCATGCAATTCTATCTAGCTGCAACAACTTTAATAGCAATAGATTGTTCCACCCCATTAAATGGCTAATAAGCCTCCAATCATATCACTGATATTCTAAAGCCTTGTACCACTCATGGCCCTACTAGCACCCGAGACTGCTAGTAGTTCTTACGATCTGCCTTCCACCAAACTAGCGTCCACAGTTAAAAACACAAGAAGTATCAGTACGTAGCAAGGCATCTCTAATCCTCATATTGCACTGCTATGTCCCCGTTAGAAACCGGAAACGCCTCCATCAAAGCTATTGTCATTGTTTCCAACCGTGGAAAACTCATGTGCCGCACGGTCAGCGTCCACTGAGACGACCCCAGACTCTCAGCCTGAGGGATGCGGAAGTTTGTTTCGGAGACTGGTGTAGTGCCTACTTCCTGAATCTGCTAAGAAAAACAGACTGAGTGTTGGCTCTAATTGTATCCACCATGCAACGAGGTTTTCATTGACTAAAGAACATACACGTCCAGAGCTGAACTATGTTCGTAGCTTGAGTCTCTGACCGCGGCGTCCTTTGTGCTGTTTGTATTCTAGCAAGATTATGGACTCTTTTATACTAGGGTCCGAGGACTTTCTGCTTGAGTGACTCAGTACAACGAGCAGCAAGCTGCTGATACAACCAGATAGCTTAGCGGCAGCACTGCCAACAGTTCAATCGTGAACCTTGATAGGCCTGCCGAAACATGGGATCACGACCTCCCCATCTAAGCCTTTAAGCATTCGAGATGAGACATTCCTTAACAAGGCTGTGATGGCTATCGCTATCAGTAGTTGATCGCTTCCGAGAGCAGATCCCAAGACGGGTGAATAGGTGCTAAATATGCTTCGAGGCACGGACTCAATTCGAGATCGTGTGTAGAATTCTTCTGAGGTGTTTGATGTTGGACCTATTCTATGAATATACGCCCACAATTTTGGTCAATAATGTCACTGCATGAAGAAGGTCTGCCAGCTAAAGATTGTACACTGAGGATTGTTCCCTCTCAGATGTAAAAAGTTCACCCACAAGCTTCTCGCTCAGCTTCCACAATGCTTCAGCGTTTGCTTCGCTCGTTGCGTACGCCTTGGGCTCTACAATCTCGTTCTCGACCATGTACGCTGGAGAAGAATCTGATATTTCGGAGTCAGCAGAAGCGCCGCCATCTCTGAGTTTGTCAACACTCGGCTTACCTCGAATATATGGATCAAGGGCAGCGACGAGGACACATGCAGCGCCTTGGGTCAGTGTAGCATTTGCTTCAGGGGTTAAAGGATTGCCTATGATGTAGGCATAGTGTTAGCCCATCTCTCCACGCTCGACGTACCAGACTTTGCGAAGTAGGAGAAGTGATGGAATCTTACCATCGTTCCTTGCCCTAGCCATCTCGAATGCTTCCATCAATAATTTCTGACTGACCTTAGCGTTGATAAAGAATTCGCTCTCCATGATGACTGTGTCGTGAAGAGGATCAGCCAGTGTCTGGGGATGAATGGTTCAGTCTGGACAACTCACGACCGGGATGCACTGCAAATGCTACAATCCCCTTGTTCCTCAACTTCTTGCCTAGACTGCGGGAGAAAAGGATATTAGCAGTTTTGGATTGCCCGTAAGCACTCCATGGGTGGTATAATCTTCCATCCTATGAATGTCGTGTCAGCATGCCTATTCCAGTCCCAGTGCGAAAGCCTAAGAGTAGGATAAGACCTACCTCGAAGGTGGGGTCCTCGAGATTGACTTCAGCAAACTCATGTCCTTTGCTTGACAGGTTGACAATCGTAGCTCCTTTCTCTGCCGCAACCAGCTCGCCCATGAGCAAGTTTGTCAACAGGAAATGACCGACATGATTCGTAGCAAATTGGGTCTCGATCCCGTCTTTGGATGTACTGAAGGTCTCGACGCCCATGGTCCCAGCATTATTGATAAGCTTATCAATTTTGTTGGTGGTAGCTTTAATTTTTGCAGCTGCTTTGCGGACTGATGAATTGTCGGCTAAGTCCATCTCCACGAAAGTGACATCGACTGTAGAGTTGGCTTTCATGATCTCATCGATAACAGGAGTGACCTTGGCTTCATTGCGAGAGGCGAGGATGATCTGCTTGGGTCTGGCGGAGGCAAGGGAAATGGCTGTTTCCGCTCCAATACCACCTTTGCTGGTTCCAGTGATAACGACTTGGGGAACAACGTTAGCAATCCTACGTGCTGAGAATGAGATAGAAGTGTATACAGGTCTTGCCATGGGCTTCGTTGGAAAGATGCTTAATTACATCGTCAGCTGTCGTATCAGCGTTGAAGGAGGCCATCTTGAGAATATGTGACAATGGATGCGGTAGAGAAGTATTTCTCTATCAGAGTCTATTTGGTACCTGAAAATGGCAAAGTAGGACATGAGAGGAATCAAAATAGAAGTTGAATATGAGTGATGGGTACATTGTGACGCTATCATGATCCAATGGAAGAGCGCGTCCTATCTTGACGTATGATCTCGAATGGTATGTACAATTGGATTTATCCTGCCACGCATGACTTTCGCTCCTTGAGCTCTACCAGCCAGGTGAGCTCTTCACACTCATATTCATGTTACCAATCTGGGTTTTTAAGTCCACACGCAGAGGGTTTGTTGTTATGTTTTCCGCGTATAGAACTATAGTACTTCGTTATCTAAACATCCTATACCAGAAGTCTAATCATCACGTGTCTACCTTGCGAGCTTTTGTCATTGGTGATTATACCCCTAGAAGCGCCCGGAGCTAGAGCCCGGAGAAACAAGAACACCCCAACAGCCCCTAAATTTTGGTGGTGCGAAATTCCCTCAGTGCGAATGTAATTCCTCGTCGATATCAGCCGACCATCACGGATGCAACTTAACATAACGCTCAAAGCATCCTTCCAGGCGACGGGACGGCAGATGACCACGTACTCGAGCCTGCTGCAAATATCGAGATGTAAAAACGGTATAGACTAGGGCGGTGCTGATTGCGCCATCACTGGTTGCATGAAGTCATCCCCAACGAAACTACGTATGTTCTTGCGCCCACACCGGACGATGGGCGATCGACGATCTACACTATCTGTCAAGGAAAGTCATGAACGCTCAGGAAAGCGTGAAGACCGGAGAGCCAACATTATCGACAGTCTTTACAAAGGACGTGTGACCATGGTGTTCAGACTCTGCATATGCATTGACTATGTTGGAGAACTGCTCTGCAAGGTTGTTGTGCGGGGATGTGCATACGAGCTGAAATGCGCATCTAAAGGGCAGGAAACCCTTGTGCATGCGCGTTGAAGGATTTGCAAGTCCGCGTTGGAGGGAGGGGTGCGATAGGTCCATGCCGGTAGATGCTGCCAGCATAAACCGTGAGAAATCGGCGGCTTGCATGCTCGTACGTGGCGTAGGAACGATGGTAGTCACTTCCGCGTTACATTACAATAGCTCGTTTTGAAACATGCCGGTTTTCTAAGACATCCGTTCAAGGGCCATTATTCAAATCTTGAGGCCTCTAGACTCTCCTCCGAACCCTTTGAGCGATTCAGTCCATTGTCTTTGGTCGTGTCTTTACTGCTGTATCGAACCCGAAGTCATATCCCGTACCCTGGTTTTGCCTGCACGGTCGTCTCAGACGTTCTTGAGATCTACCGTGCTCAATCGAAGTAAACAACTTTGTTGAGACAAGTTCTCAGAAGGATCCGATGGAGTATATCCGCTTGCTGGGTTTGTCACTATCTGTGGTAGTAAGGAGAGCCTAAAAGTCCTAATCCTGTTTTTGCTAATCGAAGCATCTAGACATTCACGTTTTATCTCAGTAAAGCTATCTACAACCTCTACTTCCATCCACTTCGGTCCTATCCAGGACCCTGGCTCGCTCGTGCGACGCGAATCCCATTCCTCTACTATCAAGTAAGTGGAAGGCTTCCACAAGGGGTGAAGAAGTGGCACGAGACATATGGCGAGACCATACGCATTGCCCCTAACGATTTGTCGTTCCTGAAAAGTCAAGCCTGGTTCGATATTCATGGTACGTATGAGCTGGGACATCCTGTACCCTGCTGATGGCTTATTGACAGGCCACCGAAGCGGGTCCAGGACAGGTTGGTTTGAGAGGGATCCGAGTGTCTATCCGCCGCTCCCAAACAGAGCGCCTTCAATAGTATGAATTTCGTATGGGAGTCCTAAAAAAAGTCCGGACTGACAACGAGCAGTTGCTCTCGAATGAACACGACCATAGCAGATTTCGACGTTTGCTTTCACATGCATTCTCAGGCAAGCATTCGATGTCATGGCATGGAATCCGCTTACTATGATCAGAAAAAGCGTTGCGAGAACAGGAACCCTTGATACAGTCTCACATAGATCTCCTGATTTCAAAATTGCATGGACAGATTGATGGACCCATTGAGGGCTATGTAAACATAGTAAGCAGCAGTACTCGATTCTGAAGGATGGTACTAATGTGAGAGTATTTCCGTTAGTCCCAGTGGCTAAACTTCATCACCTTCGATATCATTGGCGACTTGGCGTTCGGTGAAGACTTTGATTGTTTGCACGCTGGAGTTATACACCCCTGGGTCAAGATCATGTTCTCCTCACTCAGAGACATCATCTATCTTGCCGCGCTGGCGCATCTCCCGAAACCCGTCTTCAACATCGTCATTTCGGCTTTGGGTTACTTCATGCTGGGAGACCTGAAAAAAGATAAAGACTTTGCGGTCGAAAGGGTTGCCAGTCGGTTGAAACAGGGAACCGAGCGTAGAGACTTTATGTCACCAATACTCGAGTGAGGATATCTCTTCCTGGCAGCTTTCACTTGACAGACCAACTCAGCAGCTTATTAGGGCCAATGATGAAAAGGGCATGACCATTCAAGAGATCGAATCTTCTTTCAATATTCTGATAGTCGCTGGTAAGCGTTCGCTTGACCTTGTCCGACAGTCAAGACTGATCGAGTCTAATGCAGGGTCTGAAACTACTGCCACGCTCTTGAGTGGTGCTCTCTACAATCTTCTCACGCATCCTCCAACTCTTGACCTGCTCCTTGCCGAGCTCCGCTCTGCATTCTCGTCTCGCAGCAGCGTGACCATGGCGGCGGTGCACGATCTTCCGTATCTCAACGCGGTACTCGAAGAGTCCCTTCGTGTGTATCCGCCAGTGGCTTTTGCCCAGGCGCGAATTGTCCCCCGTCAAGGCGCCATCATCTGCGGCGAGGCCATTCCTGGAGGAACAAGTGTAGGAGTACCATCTCTTGCTGCAAGTCTGTCTGACGCCAACTGGACGGAGCCGCACGCTTTCAAGCCGGAGAGGTGGTTGGGGGACGAATGGGTTGGGGACGACCGGAAGGCCACGCAGCCGTTCCTTGTCGGGCCGAGGAATTGTCTTGGAAAGAAGTAAGTTGGGTCTCTAACTTGAAACGTTCGAGCGGTAGAAGATTTACAAGAACAAGCTGATGGCTTACAAACAGCCTTGCGTACGCCGAAATGCGATTGATTCTGACACAACTGCTGCTGGAGTTCAGTTTTGAGCTATGCGAAGAGAGTCGATGGTGGACTAAAGATCAGAAATTCTATTTGCTGTGGGAGAGACCGCCTTTGAAAATGCGTTTGAGGAAGGCGAGCGTTGAAACGGGCCCTGGCCACTTCGAAGTCAAGGAATGAATGAAGGAATTACTGTATTTGGCGTATACTTCCATCGTATATGGAGACAAACTATATCGAATCGATATACATCTATGCACGTGGTGCTATTGAGCGACACATTGCCTCGATGTGGGGCTTAGAACCTGGCTCGCCTGGGTGAGATGGAAGGCTGAACGTAAGATTACGCGCTAGATGAAAAGGAGAATCGCGGTGGAGAGATCTTGCCCTGCCAAGACATCGAACCCTAGCAGCAGTCTCAGTCCCAAACGCTCTCTTTGCATACCTCAGTCCCGACGCCTAGCCAATACGACGACATGGATTTCGCCTCTCTGATGTCCGTTGAGATCTCTAAAAGTAAGAGAAAATCACCACCGTCAACAACCACCGAGCCCGCAAAGAAATATCTCAAGAAGGCCGAGATTGAGGCCCAACGCCAGCAAGCCTACCTCGAGGAACAAGCCGCCATCCAGCGCGAACGAGAAGCCAAGCTCGCCAACAAAAGGAAGCTAGATGAGGAAGACGCTACACGGAATGCCGAGCGAGATGAGAAACGGAGGCGACTGGCTGAGGAGTCTCGAGTGAGGAGGGAAGAAGAGGAAGCGAGGAAAGAGAGAGCTAGGAGGAAGAGACTTGGACTGCCTGAACTACCAGACAAGAAGGAGCAGAGCGATGGTGCACCGGTGCCAGAGGAAGAGGACATCTCAGACCCTCAACTCCTACAGAACCTCCGCGCCCTTTCCGAACCCGCTATCCTCTTCGGCGAAACCCACACCCAACGCCTCAATCGCTACCGCAAACTTACAGCTATCGTACCTTCTAAAGCCACCCAAACAACAGGCCCCATACCTACCACCCTTATCCTAGTCCCGGAAGCAGAAATGAAAGTCTCGCCTACTGTACCTAAAGACGCAGAAGGTCGCGCATTCCTCTTCCGGCAATTAGCATCATACTTCACCATGATCTTGACCGAATGGTCTATCGCCCTCTCGCAACGCGCTACAAGCGTCAAGGAATCCCATCAAGGGAAGACGGCATATAACGCGATGGCCCAATCCCGCGACAACATGGTGCCGCTCTTCCGCAAATTCGAACAAGGAGACCTCGAAGATGGTATCCTTGAACCCGTCGTGGAAATAGTACATGCTGCGCAAGAAAAGAGATATGTGGATGCGAATGACGGGTATTTGAGACTAAGTATTGGGAAGGCGGCATGGCCCATTGGGGTTACTATGGTTGGTATTCACGAGAGAAGTGCGAGAGAAAAGCTGCATGAGAGTGATAAGGGCGCGGCGCATATTATGAGTGATGAGGGGACGAGGAAATGGTTGCAGAGTATTAAGCGGTGTTTGAGCTTTGCGCAAACGAGGTGGCCGCCGGATGATATGATGCAGTTGATGGGTTGAGTTACGACTAATGATTCAATTGGATGGCAGACAACCGACTGAATGCAAAACTACATGGAAGGCGGGTTTCAATGTGTTCGTTGGGTATCTCTATGATTGCTGCAATGAATTCCTTTACGGGCTCGCTCATTCATGCCTTCCTTGCGTCTCCTCTCCTAACTTCTCTAGCGCCTCTTGATATAGCTTCCTCTCCTCCTCCCCAACCTTCAACTTCCTATCAATCCTTGCCACCTTCCTCCCCTCGCCCCTCCCAACCTTCTCACTTCTCGCAATATCATTCCAGAACCATCTAGCCTCATTGTCCGCAATCAATGTAGTTGCCCTTCCCGCCTTCCCAGCCCTTGCTGTACGACCAACGCGGTGAATGTAGCTCGTTAGATTAGAAGGCATGTCGTAACTGATTACGTGATCTAGATGAGGGATGTCGAGGCCGCGAGAAGCGCGGTCTGAGGCTATTAGTATGGAGAGCTTGCCTTTGCGGAAGGCGCGGAGAGTCTTCAAGCCGGAAGAGCTTGTGGTGGATTTGGTGAGGGTGGCTATCTCTGCGGCCCAACTTGGACGGAGGAGGGATATCAGGCGGGCGAGGCGGGTGGCGTGTTCGTTTGTTTTGGTAAAGATTAGAGTGCGGTGAGTAGTTGATAAGGCCATAGAGTCGGGCACAGTGCCGGCACCGCCAGAGTTTGACTGCTGAGAAGCGGAGTCGTTAGAGCTTGTATCTTTGCCGTCAGAAGATTCCCGTGCCTTTATGCGCTTGACGCTAGCTTTGTCAGAGACACCTCCTTGCTTTGACTCAAGCAGTTGAATAAGGTATAGAGGCTTATCCTTGCCGTTTGAAACCTTGACACCAAATTCTTCAAGAGTGGTGGGAAGCTCAATACGCTCTGTGCTCTCGGCCCAAGTCAATGCATTGCCGTCTTCTGGCTTATCCTGCGATTGTCCCTCTAGCACCACCAACCTTGGTCGTCGAAGTTTAAGAGCTGTCAACTTGCTGATGTCCTTCGTCATCGTTGCACTGAGGATGATCTTTTGAACCTCTCTACGGCGGAGTGTGTGGAACGCATCTGCAAACCGCTGCTGGATTGGATCAAGTGGAGGGAGATACTCAAGGCCCGGCAAGACAACGTCAATCCATTGCTGGAAGCTCTCATCAAGAAGTCGATCTGCTTCATCGATGACCAGCCACTGCACATGGTCCAGCGTGAAGCCTGTAGTAGACTGAATGTGCTCGACAAGTCGACCAGGCGTACATATTAGTATGTCAACCTTGGAGTTGTATTCGACGACATGGTTATATAGTAATTCAAATTCATCTTTTGGTCCAAATCGCTTCTCGAAGTCCCAATCCATCAGCTCCTCATCTTCATCGATGTCCTTCTCCTGCTCAGCCCTGTAAGCTTCGGGATCGTACCTTTGACCTTTCTCCACGAGTACGGCCTGTTCTTCTTTGAAAGTCTTGCTCCCCACAGCTGTTCCGGTCTTCAAGCCACTTCCGCCGCTGCACAGGTCAAAAGTCTCCTTGACCTGGCTGACTAATTCTCTGGTGGGTACAACAATGAGGCCTCGCAACTTAGTGATGGGTTTATCACGAAGACTCTCGAACATTGGCAAGGTATACGCTAAAGTCTTTCCTGAACCCGTAGCTGCTGAGATACAAATGTCTCCTTGATAATGCTCTGGTCCAGGGAGCAGCATGGGTAATACGGCAGCCTGAATCGCGAATGCGTCCTCATAGCCTGCCTCTTGTAGAGACGCAGCGGTCTTTTCACTGACGGAAAGACTATTGAATGGTACCGTGGACGCAGACGGAATATGAGTGGCAGATCGCAGCCATTCAGGAAGAGCAGAAGCCATTGAGACTTTTGGCAGTTCCCGGTCTTCTACAGGCTGGGGCAAAGGCTCAAGCCCGTGAGATTCAGTTTCCATATAGTCATGGTGTACATCTATTGGTTTGTCTTCAATCACTGAACTCCTCCTCGGCTTTTCTGCCGACTCCCTTTTAGCTTTTTCATACTTGGACAAGACTGCTTGATGTCGGCTGCGCAGGGGGACATTCTGTCCATTAGCCACAGAATCTTGCTCAGTCGACAGTGAAGCTTCTTGGTCAGGAGCCACAGCATCTTGAACAACGGTTCTAGTAACAGGACGTTTTTCTTGGCTGGGCAGAAACGTAGCAATGGTTTTTGAAAGTTTCCGCTTCTTTGACGGCCGCGAGGTCTCCTTTGAGGCCGTAGCGTTCGTCGACGGCGGTATGTACCGGCTATAGAACTGTGAAGTCATGTCTGCTAGTACGGCCGCGACTTACATGGAAATCTTCGAGATGAATTTATGATTCGAACAGCCGCGTCAAGCGCTAGCCGCGACAGTATGCTACTTCTACCTTGATGACAATATCTACAAGGCGTTCAACGCCTAGACCAGCACGGTCTTAATCTTGTTCACTCGATCAGTACTATGTATCCACGGCATAATCGTGAAACTTTAGGCTCTCACTCTGTTCTCCAAGAGCGCCACCATGCCTTACAACATCGCCATGGTCAGCGACTTCTTTTTCCCCCAACCCGGCGGCGTTGAAAGCCATATATATCAACTCTCGACCAAACTCATCGACCGAGGCCACAAAGTTGTTATTATCACCCACGCGTATGAAGGGCGGACAGGTGTTAGGTATCTAACCAACGGCCTTAAGGTCTATCATGTCCCCTTTCTGGTCATCTACAGGGAGTCTACTATGCCCACTGTGTTTTCGTTCTTTCCCATCTTCAGAAATATCATCATCAGAGAAGAGATAGAAATAGTGCATGGGCATGCTAGTCTGAGTAGCCTGTGTCATGAGGCTATTCTGCACGCGAGGACTATGGGGTTGAGGACAGTCTTTACGGATCATTCGCTATTTGGGTTTGCGGATGCTGCGAGTATCTTGACGAACAAGCTCTTGAAGTTTACGTTGAGTGATGTAGATCATTGCATTGGTGTCAGTCATACATGGTAAGCGGAAGCAGGTACGGATGGGCATGGAGTCGCTCACGATCCTAACAGCAAAGAGAATACCGTCCTTCGCGCCTCCCTGGACCCACTTATGGTTTCTGTGATTCCTAATGCCGTAGTAGCCGAGAACTTCCAGCCTCTAGCTCTACAGAAGAACAGTAAACTCAACCCATACGATGCTCGTCCTGCTCCACCGCCGCCTCAGCATCTAGGGCCCCACGACACAATCACCATTGTCGTCATATCCCGCCTCTTCTACAACAAGGGCACCGACCTTCTCATCGCAGCTCTCCCTCGTATCTTGGCCGCTGATCCACATGTCCGCTTCATCATCGCTGGATCCGGCCCCAAGGCTATTGATCTTGAGCAAATGCTCGAACGCCGTGTCTTGCAGGATAGGGTAGAGTTGCTTGGCCCTGTGCGCCATGAGGAAGTGCGAGATGTCATGGTCCGAGGACACATCTACCTTCATCCCAGTCTTACAGAAGCCTTTGGTACTGTCATTGTTGAAGCGGCCAGTTGTGGCTTGTACGTCGTCTGCACGCGTGTAGGCGGAATTCCAGAAGTCCTGCCGCCACATATGACAACGTTCGCAAAGCCAGAGGAAGATGATCTCGTAGCTGCTACCCAAAAGGCTATCGCTGCCTTGCGAGCCAACCGCATCCGAACAGAGGGTTTTCACGAGCAGGTCAAGAAGATGTACTCCTGGACGGACGTCGCCGAGCGCACCGAGCGAGTCTACGATGGCATTACGGGCGCAATCAGTGAGGAGGAATTTTACGGCGACGTCTCAGGCGGCGGATGGTCGGCTACGAGAGGAAGGGCAGGAGTTCAAAGTTTTGCGCTCATTGATCGACTGAAGAGATATTATGGGTGCGGGATCTGGGCTGGAAAGCTCTTCTGTCTGTGTGTCATTATCGATTACCTCCTCTTCCAGCTGCTCGAGATGCTAGCGCCGAGAGCGAACATTGACATTTGTAGAAACTGGCCGAAGAAGGTAGGCAAGGGGGAGCGGATTGATGAGGAGGGAGATGAAGCTACGGCTCTGAGAATGGCGAGGAGTCGCGCTTCGTCGAGGAGAAAAGGGAGGCTGCGCTGATACCCTGTTGAGCATCGAACATGTAAAGCGAGCTTGCTGCCGTTCTTTAGCGTCTGTATCCGTTTCTGATACCCATGAGCTTTTTGTAGGCTGTCTATACGACACTGTATGCCAGACCTAATGTATGTTACAGCCACATGAGCTGTAACCCCCTCCCAACGCCATCGCTATGCTATTGTAGATTGTTAGCAAGCATTCTTCCCTCACTTTTTCTTCTCCCTCCTCCTTTTCCCCGCAGTCGGCCCCTCAACACTACCACCTCCACTCCCACTAGCCCCACCACCAGCACCACCCATTAAGCTCGCCAACCCTCCAGGCCCTCCAGCCCCCTGCATCTCCTGCATAACATCTTTCAAAATGTTCTCACGGACCCCACCTCCACTCAAGGCCGGACTATGCAGCGGCAATACACTGCCCATCTTCCATCCCCTCGGCACCGCAGGCGGTGGCGCAGGCCCAGTAGGAGGCGGCATGCCTTGAATTCGTAGACGGAGGGGCATTTCGGGCGTTGTGGGGTGGGCTTTTAGATGTGCGGAGATGAGGGTGTAAAGATGTTGTTCTGCCATATCCCCCACATACATGTCAGCTATCCATTTTCATCCCCTGCGAGAGCTCGCAGCAGATGAGCATGCATGGGACGGCGAGATTGACATACTATTCTTAACCCTCGAACTCCTCGCCCTCCCACTCTCCTTAACCAAAACCCTCACCCTCCCCGGATTCGCCCAATCCTTCGGATGCATCTTGCCCGGCTCAAACACAGTCTTCAACCCCAACAATTGCACCGCATCTACAATTTCTCTCGCTAGCGGATTCTGCACCGCTAATTCAGCCCCTACTCTCCGCCCCTCTGCGCGCGTGCGGTTGGCGTCGAAGTAGACGGGGTAGATGCATTGGTAGTGTTTGTATTCTGGTGGCGGTTGTTGGGGAGCTTGCTGCTGTTGTGCTTGTGGAGTGGGGGCTGTTTGGGGTTTGGAGGAGGTGGGTGCGGGGACGTTGGCGGGGCGGATGTAGGTGTTGGCTATGTCGTCGATGTCGTCTTCGGGTGGGTCTGAGTCACCGGAGGAGTCGGATAGTTCTTCTATGCGGGCGTGTTGGGCCATGGTGGGTTGTGGGCGGAATAATGTAGATAGGATTTCATGAATGGTGTAGTTACCTATCTTACTTTGCCGATATATTGCTTGGCAGTGTTCATTCACTGATTGATTCTGTTACATTATCGGCTACGTTTCTACAATGAGAAGGACCAATTGCCCCACAAGAGCTACCCTCGGATAGTGTATGGACACAATTTCTGTATCCATGCACTTTGATTCAAGACAAGCACTTATTGTCGAATCATATTGCATAAAACGTCTGATGATAGTGGTACATCAGATTCCTAGGTCCAAATTCGGAGCCTGTCCTCTTGGCCATTGAAGGATGTCCTTGTGACCATCTGAAAATACCCTCGGGCTCTTGCAATTGCCGTTTTCTTAAACGCCTCCAGCGCCTCGCTAAATAGATGTCTTTGGAAGCATGTCACTGTATGCTTTTGATCGAACGATAACACACGTCATCTCCTCAGACCTGCTTGCCCTTGCTTGTAGTAGGCTCGCTGCAATGCTTTCCTTTCTTTCCCATCATGCTCCAAAGCGGAGATAACGTCACGCAATTGGATACCAGCACCAGCCTCCTTGTCCTCCCTGAATTCGCCAAAAGCCCTTTCTTTCGGCAGGCCGCTACCAACCCCGTTTGCATTTGAGGCTCCAGCTTTCGAGTTAGAAGCGTTGGTGTTCGGCTTGGCTAAGAAAGGATTGCTAGGCACTGGAGCTGCCCCTTTGTTCATCCACGATAGCTTCTTGCCCATCGCTCCACTTAGTCCAAGAGCGTAATTCATAGTCTGCATCGTAGCAGCATGTTGCTGGGCTTCATTCGCTTTCTGTGTAGCTGTGTCTACAGCTTTCTTCCCCTTTCCGCCCTTTTTGACTTCCACCGCAGGAGCAACCTCGCCCGGCGTGCCAGGCGTTCCCACAGATCCTGAGCCGGCTTGGCTTCCCTCTGCAGCTGAACGGCGCTGGCGCTTGGCAAGTCTATCTTCTTCTGCTTTACGCTGGGCTTGTGCTATCTTATTCAGCGCCTTGGCGACCGGATTTGCGAAGATCTTTGTCGTGGCTGGACCCTGGTCATCGGAGACTGGTGTCAACGGCTTGTTCATCTCGGAGTAGGAACCTGTATAGTAGTTAGCACATAGTTTCAGCAACGGAGTCCAGTACGCATACGCTTCAATGGATTGCTTGTTGGAGAGACGGCGCTGTTGCTTGGCGTCGGCAGCCCAACTACCGACTCAGACGCTCCGCTGCCGGTCGTAATGTCTACCAATTCCAATAGAACGACTCCATGCGAACCCATTCTTCTTCCCTTTGCGAGTGCGGCGGCATCTTCCACAAGCCCGCGAATCCGCTCCTGGGCAGCCAGCGACATTAGGGCTAGTATCTCAGCGTATGGAGATTCTACGTCAAGTAATTCCTCACTAGTGACAGACTTCATGACCCAATTTTTGTCAGGTCCCTGGACAAGAAGCTCCTTGGGCGGGGCACCGGGTCTGGCTTGAGGGTTGTAATGACCCCGCGAGGGGATTACCACCGACATGGCGCTGGCTTGTTTCTTGAGGTCATGTATCAGAACTTTGGGGTATAGAAATGGATCGTTAAGGTGGTAGGAGTGGATCTCAGCTTTTTGTCGCAACGCTTTCTTACGGGCTTCTGCTGCGAGGTCCTCGGCGGACTTTGTTGGAGCCTCTGTAGCCTGGTTGAACGTCCCTGATCCATAGAAGCTGTTGCGGTCACCTGGTGTATTTTGCATGTAGTAGTTTTCTCTGGGCGCTGTATGATTTGGAGCCCCAGAGGTGGCGCCATAACCCCCTTCACGACGTTGCTGAGCGCGAGCAAAGTTCAAGCTCAGCGCAGCTTCCTCCTCTCTGAGGTCGATACCAGAATTAGCCATCACATCCCCGAGCTCGTTGATGTCGGTAGGCTTGTCAACAGCCGGCCGCGAAGGAGGACCCATTGCGCCAGAGGGTCCAGGTTGTGGAGGTGGAGCGGGTATGGTGTTGTAGCTGTGGGCGGTATTTGGTGAACTTTGTGCGGCGTAGGGATTATAGTGCGTATTCGGGCTGTATGGACTGCTCGCTTGGCTGCTGTAATTGTGAATTTGGGTGCTGGAAGGGCTTGCCGCACTGCCGGGCTGTTGATATGGATTGTAAGAGTGGTTAGCTGAGGCGCCGTTCGCGTGAGAACCGTAATATGGACTGCTGAAGACTTGATTTGGTAGCTGAATATTGTTCGGTGACCCATACGGTGATTGAGGATTTGGCGATAGCGGTTGCCTTTTGATAGCGTTGCTAGGGTTGATGGGAGGGGGATAAGGGTTTGACTGGCCATGGTGGGGCGAGTCTGTCCGCGGAAGGGGCGAGTATGTACGCGGCGGCTGTTGGTATTGTTGAGCCATGATGATGAAGTGTGCGAAAGGTCAACACAGCCTGTTCCTGGTCTTCTCACAAAGGTCCTGAGGGGCCAGGCCACCTGCGAGAGCTTTGCTCTACGCTCTGCCCTGGCCTACTGTCAGTCGTTCGCATCAGTATGTAGTGTAGCCTATCTCAAAGGGATACAGCCGGTGCCAATACTATACTGTCCTTGTTTGTTGAGGCACGCGTAGGAAGTGAGGTGTCCGGCGGTGGTGTTTGAAGTACAGAAGATTGCAGGTTGTAAGGATGCGGCTCTGGGATTTGCGCCGGGCCCGGCTAGTTCCGTGCAGGCAAAGCCCTCAAAGACAACCTCACCAAAGCAACAATAGGCTACATCTCAACTGACCTGTAACTCTTTGACACACCCAACACAGACATCACTTCCTTAGTGCAAAGTCCAATGCTGCCCCAGGAACAGACCATGGTCTTAAGCTCCGCTTTGGCTGACGCTGCGTCACATTGATGAGCTACAAAGAACGCCCTTTGATGAATCCTTGCTGAGCCCTCACGGCCAATAGCTACCCTCACCCAACCTCCACATTATGGCGGCAAAGAGAAAGCTCTCAGAGATGTCCCCTGAAGTGGAGGAGCCTGTCGATCCAGCAGATGAACTTATGTTCCTGTGTTTGGGTGGTGGAAACGAAGTCGGAAGATCGTGTCACATCATACAGTACAAGGGGAAGACTATCATGGTGAGGCTCCCACTTTTCTGTTACTGGGGCATTGTGCTAATTTGGCTTCCCACAGCTCGATGCTGGCCAGCATCCTGCCTACGATGGTTTGGCGGCTTTGCCCTACTTCGACGAGTTCGATCTTAGCACCGTGGATGTTCTACTCATCAGCCAGTGAGTCCCGCGTCTTGTTGCTTTCTTCTTGCACCTGGCTATATAGAAGGCATACGAATGGGGGCCGGGAGATCCTAGGAGCTGCTAGAATGCTGCTAGTCAAAAAGATCAGCTTCTCATAGAGCTCTTAGTTGGAGGAATCGTAGATCGAGGCAACGAATTTGACCGTCGGTCAGCACAGAGATCTCGGCCTCTAATTTCTATGATGATGTATACACATGACAACAATCAAATCTTCTCACCCTATGTATGCACAAATTCGCCCTCCATGCGCCGTGCCTGCCCCATATCTTGTCCAACCATGTCCCTCAATATTGCGGCTAAGGCTTGGTCTCTGCTCTCTATTCCGTCACGCTGTATGTGTCTATACTGACGATTCGACCGTACTAGTTTCCATCTCGACCATGCTTCGGCTCTGCCATACGTTCTAGCAAAGACAAATTTCAGGGGGCGTGTCTTCATGACCCACCCTACAAAAGCCATATACAAATGGCTGATTCAAGACAGTGTGCGAGTCCAGTGAGTGTGATTCTTCATTAACGGAAAACAGGGAGCTGACAGGTTGAAGGAGTCTATCCTCTTCTTCCGACCAACGAACAACGCTTTACACTGAAGCGGAGCATCTTTCGACTTTCTCTCAAATCGAAGCCATCGATTACCATACCACACATACCGTGTCTTCCATTCGCTTCACGCCGTACCCTGCGGGACATGTCCTTGGGGCTGCCATGTTCCTTGTAGAGATAGCGGGCCTAAAGATCCTTTTCACTGGCGACTACTCGCGGGAAGACGACCGCCATCTGATTTCAGCTGAAGTACCTAAAGGTATCAAGATCGACGTTCTCATTACCGAAAGCACATATGGCATTGCTTCTCATATACCGCGAGCAGAGCGAGAGACAGCGCTCATGAAGAGCATAACGGGCATACTTAATCGTGGAGGCCGAGTCTTGATGCCTGTCTTCGCTCTTGGAAGAGCTCAGGAGCTTCTCCTCATCCTGGATGACTACTGGGCAAGGCACCCAGAATACCAGAGGATACCCATCTACTACGCCTCCAACTTAGCGCGAAAATGTATGGTTGTGTATCAAACTTACGTCTCCGCTATGAATGACAATATCAAACGGCTCTTTCGAGAACAGATGGCCGAGGCCGAAGAAGCTGGTAACGTCGACAAAGGCGGGCCTTGGGATTTCCGTTTCATCCGCAGTCTCAAGAATCTAGAAAGGTTTGATGATGTTGGAGGCTGTGTTGTGCTAGCCAGCCCAGGTATGTTGCAGAGCGGCGTAAGCAGAGAGCTCCTTGAACGCTGGGCACCCAATGATCGAAACGGTGTGGTGATCACGGGATACAGTGTCGAAGGAACAATGGCCAAGCAAATAATGAATGAGCCAGATAGCATACCCGCAATTATGGGTAGTCGAAGCACAGCTGGCATCGGTAGAAGGGGTCCAGGCGTCGACGGTGAAGCCGAAAGGCTCATGATACCAAGAAGGTGTAGCGTGCAAGAGTATAGCTTCGCAGCTCATGTGGATGGGCAAGAGAATCAAAGCTTTATCGAGGAGGTCGCAGCTCCTGTTGTAGTGAGTCAAAGTGCTGTTGCCTTACGGGGATTCCTGTTGACTTTGGACAGATCCTTGTACACGGCGAAAAGCACAACATGATGCGGCTAAAATCTAAGCTTCTTTCACTCAACAACGATAAGACGGTCAAAACGAAAATCTTCAGCCCTCAGAATACTGAAGAGCTGCGAATTCCGTTCAAGGTTGAGAAGACTGCAAAAGTTGTTGGGCAGCTTGCACAGATCCCTCCACCCAAGTCATCAGACCAAGACGATGAGCGGCTGATCACAGGAGTACTAGTCCAGAATGACTTCAAGATGTCATTGATGGCCCCAGAAGATCTTCGAGAGTACGCCGGTCTGACGACTACTACCATCATGTGCAAGCAGAATCTCACATTGAGCGCTGCTGGTCTTGATCTCATCAAATGGGCGCTGGAAGGCACCTTCGGCGCGATAGAGGAGATCGGAGCGAAGACCAAGCCAACGTTGAATGGAGTCTTGGAGGTCAATGGCAACGGATTTAGTCATGATGAAGGAACGGCAGACGAAGTAGTCGAACGCTCTCCAGATCAGACGGCCTACCTGGTCATGGGTTGCGTGATCGTTCGGTTCCAGGGAAATGGTCATGTCATCGTGGAATGGGAAGGAAACACGCTCAACGATGGTATTGCAGATGCCGTACTGGCTGTTCTGTTCACAGTCGAAAGCAGTCCAGCAGCGGTGAAACGTGAGATGCTGTCCCTAGAATGCTAGCATTCCATCGCTAACAATTGTCAGAGTCGTCGAGAGGCCATCAACACGCCAATCACCACAACGAAAGAAGTCCTCATTCCAACGTTTCACCCGAGGAACGTTTTTCTCGCGTCTGCATGTTCCTTGAAGCACAGTTTGGTACCCTCATCACACCTATTACTCATCCCAAGCTTCCACATAGAACACCGAAGCCAGCTGTCGACGCGGACGGCATTAAGAACGAGCCAGATGATGATGAATACGAACCAGAGGAGGCAGAACAATATCTAGCAGACATAGAAGCAGAAGAAATGGAGAGGCTGCACAGCATAGGCATTCCTGTCCCGGGGGTGGAGATCAAGGTGGACAAGCACGTTGCGAAGGTGTGGTTAGAGACTTTGGAGGTGGAGTGTGCTAGCAATGTCCTGAGAGAGAGGGTGAAGGCTGTGGTTGAAAGAGCGGTAGAGACAGTGGCTCCATTGTGGGGACAGAGGAGACATTGAGACCAAGTCGGAGGCCTTTGTACGATACCAGCGAAGTGGTTGCTTGGAAAGGCATATTAATCACCAATGTGTGAAAAGCTACCTAAGGCAAGAAGACAATGGATCATGCTTTTGAGGTGGCAAGGATTTCTGCATGTCATGTCCACGCTGCTCTGCGCCAGCTGATCGTAAGGGTCACATAGGCAACAAGCATAATATACGAGAACATGAGGAGACTTATAGCCAGGTAAGGCGAGAGTGATAAGCAGGTAATGCGAGCCTTCCATGTCTGTCGTCGGAACAAGACTGGCTGAAAGGTAAAGAAGGAAGTCTGCGGCAAATGTAAGATCTTATGTGATACTCATGCGCATTGGTCAGCGTCATCGAGTCGTAGCCACTTGTGAACCTTTAGCATCGGCGATGATTGTAGACTCGAAGTGGGAGTATCCCTGATAACAGCTCTTGTGTTCGACAGGAGAACCAAGTCTCCCAATAGATTTCAATGTATGTATTCTATAATCTTCTACCACATGTCACAAGTTAAGGTAGGACCATGAGTTGGCGTCCACAGTCGTCATACTCAACCTTCCCGAGCGAGTCCATCCAAATCCGGTTAGCTTCGTCCAATTCGCTCAGGGCCTCACGACCTCCGAGAAAAGCGCCTGCAATCTTCATACGAGACAGAAGTCCACCTCGACTGTCTCTACACGGTCCGATCATACTATCTGGGCCGGCGGTAATATCATCTAATATGTCCTGATACATTTATCTGCTACCTTTGACTCGATTGCTGCCTGCAAAGGAGTTCTGCTCCAACCGCCTTACCAATACTCCGCCTTTGCCCAACGCGACCGAAACACTCTCATTAAATCCACGATCCAGCCACTTTCACTTCGATTTCAAGGGCAATCAACACTCTGAACACCTCTCTTCACTCCAAACTCCATGAAACGTCGATAGCACTTCACTCAAGGCCTTTCCCAGTTCGACTTGTCGCCGTCGATACCTGCCCGGTCTAGTAGAGCCGATTGGCCCCCCTTCAAGATTCTGCTGAATTCTTTTCACATGTGCCAATGAAACATGTCACTCCCCTCTCTTATGAACCCGACGCATCCACCTCATAGCCCTCTCTACGGTCATCACAGTGCCTACAGTACCAATTCCGGGTCTTACACCACCAATCATTCACTGCCGACTAGCTCGTCGCGATTAGCACCTTCCTACAGCTTCCCCAATAACACTCCTACCTCGATTCCACGCACTTCAGCCAGCTCGAACCCCAGACCGGCAACTCAGTCGAATGCCATGCTAACCCCACAATCTACATCAGCATTGCAAGGATCGAGAAAACGGGAACGGCGGCCGGACTGGCACGAGTTCTACAAAAACGGGCCGCCAAAGGAAATTATTGTCATTGATGACGACTCGCCACCACCCATGCCTACCAAGAAAGAGAATGCTAGGGTCAACCACCCAATGAAGCCAGAACCACCCCGAGGCGAGGAACACACGAACAAGAAGAGGAGGACTGGTCAGACGTCCGCCTACGATGCTGCCCGAGACCAGCAAATCTCATACTCTCATGCCCGTACCTATTCAGACGGAAATAGTGTCTCCAACACCATCTCCACCGATCGGACGACCTCACTACAGACTACGGCGCCTACATCACTGGGATCGCACACGAGTCACGGAAGCACATCAGCTTACGCCGACACGTCAGCCTACGTCGACGACCGTAGAGTGGGACAGAAGAGAAAGCGTGTCACACGACAACAGATTGCAGATGAAAAGAAGAGGAAGGAAATTCAAGTTGTAGGAGATGCATACAGCGCTTACGTGCCTCCACCGAAACCTCCCATCAAGGCTCGAGATGTCCACGTGCCTTTGATTAAAGATGTAAGCATGTTTCAGGGATGGTGTTCAATGGTTAGCTGACATCCTCAAGCATGTGACAACTCATGAGAAGATCGATGATGAGGATGGCCACTACATTGTGACGGAAGACATGCCAATTGGGGATCGATGTAAGAATTTCTCTTGCTACGAGCTACTAGTCCGTACTCGGGATCTATTGCTGACCTTGCGCAGACCAAGTCAACCGACTTCTTGGCCAGGGTACATTTGGCAAGGTCGTTGAAGCGTACGATCGAAGAACTAAATCTAAGTGCGCCATCAAGATTATTCGATCAGTCCAGAAATACCGGGACGCATCACGCATCGAGCTACGCGTTCTCCAGACACTGTCCCATAATGATCGACAAAATCGAAACAAATGCATACATCTTCGGGACTGCTTCGATTTCCGCAATCACATATGCATTGTCACAGACTTGCTTGGACAAAGCGTCTTCGACTTTCTCAAGGGCAATGGGTTCGTGCCTTTCCCAAGTAGCCAGATACAGAGCTTTGCTCGGCAGCTTTTTACCAGCGTTGCTTGTAAGTGGCCCCACGCCCTTGTCCGCATAATCTCTAACGCGTGCCACAGTCCTGCATGATCTACATCTAATACATACCGACCTTAAACCTGAAAACATACTTCTTGTCGCCAACTCATATCAGACCTTTACCTATAACCGCAACATACCCTCATCTTCAACGACCATACAACGAATTGCTCGGCAACGACGTGTCTTGCTTGACACTGAGATTAGGCTGATCGACTTTGGATCTGCCACCTTCGAAGATGAATACCACTCTTCTGTGGTCTCTACCAGGCATTATCGGGCTCCAGAGATCATACTAAACCTAGGCTGGAGCTACCCTTGCGACATCTGGAGCATCGGTTGTATCCTGGTTGAATTCTTTACTGGAGATGCGCTCTTCCAAACACATGACAATCTTGAGCATTTGGCCATGATGGAGGCCGTGTGTAATGGGAGAATTGAGCCAAAAATTGTCCGACAAGTCCAGGGCAGTGGTCGGGGCAATAACAGAAACCAAGCTGCTTCGTGAGTATTTTTAACCCTTGCGCACTTACTCCACTGACCGGAAACAGCTTCTTCACTCGGAGTTACAAACTGGACTATCCAAATCCAGACACCTCGAAGGCGTCGAAGAAGTATGTCAAGGCAATGAAACATCTTAATGTGAGCCATTAATCCCCTAAAAATTCGATATCCCTCTGACATCTGTGCAGGAAGTCATCCCTCCTTCCACAAACTTCAACAAGCAATTCCTCGATCTATTGCGCCGAATCTTCGTCTACGATCCTAGTAAGCGTATAACGGCGCCGGAAGCACTCAAGCATCCGTGGTTCAAGGAGACTCTCACAGATGACGGCACGGAGGCGGCCAGAATTCGGATGAAGAGGGAGATGGTTACGAGAGAACCGGTCGACCTCGACTACTATGACGATGCAGAATGAGTGGAATTTAGTGGAATGATCTTATACCTGGCGCAGACTCTAAGAGATACAGATTCTCTCTAGACTTCTGAAAAGCAGGTGCGACATGGATACGATGCATGCATGAGAATGGCGAAGGCGACTTCTTAATGATTTGCATGATCAGGGTGGCGTTTGTAGCTATATCATGCTAAGAAGAGCAATGGAATGTGCATCATCATTGCAGGGCGTCGGCCCAGATGTATGGCAAATTGAATATCAACCTGTATCCTCAGCCTGGCGTGCAGAGGCCTACTTTATCACCGTTCTCTTTCCCAAATCCATGAAAGTTGGGCTCCATTGAGGTGGTGAATCTAGGCATGGACCAACTTCTACTCCAGTTCCAGACAACGACGCTTAGTGGGGACCGCTTTTTGCCTTCTGTGATGCGCGTACCGATCTCAGCAAAGCTCGTTAAGGGTCGATGGTGGATCCTTCAAGTCGCAAGCCTTTGAGAATACTCTGATGCTCATTCTTCCTCTGCAAGTTGTCCGCAGCACTGCCTCCACTGTTCTCAACGCACTGCCGTATTTGGCGCTCTACATCCACTTCCCAAGATACTCACTGCCTGGGCAAGTCCTCCCAAGGCCAAGCTCGGTATGCGATCTAGGAGCGACACCTCTGAGCGGACTAATGCCGTCTATCAAGTCTTCAGCATGAGAAGAGCAGTGTTGAGTCGAGCGAGATGATTTTCGGACGTGGATCACTTATACGCCAGACTCGCCTCTGAGACTTTCTGGAGACCCACATAGTCATGCACACTTTCTGCCCTTTTCGTTCAAGCCCGCTAAATGAGAGGAGATTTCCTCAATGCCAGTGTGGTCGTGAGAGTCATGTTGTCCCTGAACGCTGGTCGAACTACGCTTAAAACCTCTATAAACCAAATCGGAGCAACCCACGCTCGGACTTTATCTGGACTTGCTCTGAAGTACTGTTGCCGCTGCCGGTCCCAGTGCCCAAGATACGGACTACGGATTTCACAAATGTGTATCACGGTTCTTTGGGTGAAGAGATGGTAACTCAACCCCTATGGATGCCGATTGCATGGACAAGCTTGAAGCAAACTAGACTGACTACAGAATATGTAGGTGTTCAACAACGGTAGACACAAGGAGGTCGATTTGCATCATAGCGAAGATTAGGAGCTCCAATCGTGTGTATCACGGCTTAAACTCTTCCATAAAGTCTGGTCTGGGGAGGACTATGATGGATCAAACATCGGAGTATCGCGGCCCGTATTAGATTGTCGACGAAGATGTGCCCGCTGGTCGGTGTAGAACCCTCGTCGGTCACGGCTATCACGAAGCCTTGTTGCCTGACAACGGTGAAAGATTCTAATCCCTTAGCATTCGATTCTACATCGTTATGGCTCGAGTACCGACAACACAATGACATACTGGCTCTACCATCTCGAAGTGCTTCCAAGACCATAGTTCTGACATACCTCTAGGGACTTGAAGGGTAGAGGATTGACAAAAGATCCTAGAGACCGTAGCATTCCCGTCGGCTCTACTCCATCTCATCTCCGCCGAACCCAGAAACAAAGGGTTTCCAAACCCGAACAGAGCGGCAGTTGAAGTAAGTGAGGATTAAGGTGGGTGATTTGGTGCGGGACGTCTTCTCACACGAGGCAAGACGCATGGGTGGAGGTCTCTGCAGCATATCTTCAGTACAATGAACAAAGTCAAGGGTTCACTTTACGGCCTCGACATAACGGACATCGAGTTAAAAGAATCGCATATACCATCTAATTTGAAGGATTTGGAATATCAAATGCAACAAAAGTACGATCATCAAGATCCTCCGTCAAGATCTCTGTCTTTACATTTCCTTTCCGGTAAATCAACAAAGATGGTCTTACAGAGTGCTCCTATCATCCTCCGTTTCCATGTCTCCCAAGTTTCGACAGACTCTACAATCAACCCACAACCAAGCTTCGTCTTCAACTTATCCACCACCCAGAATCCTTCCTACTTGATGGCCGGAATTCGAACCAGCTCCAACGCAACGATATAGTGTTGACATAACACTTTGGTGCTCTTGATCAGATTGTCGCTGCTCGCCAGAGCTGTGGTTAGTAATTGGACCTCAGTGTTTCGATGGGAGAGAAGTCTGGGTTGGAAGATTGGGTGGGAGCTTGCTCTCGGAAATCGAATCCCAAACAGATCTGGTATATGAGGTTTCTTCTTGGCCGAGTAACAGCTGATTTCGCCTGGGAATGGGTTGATTTGCGGGACTGTTACCGATCGTTAATCATTTCGTGTTGATGTTGATCGAATAAGGGGCAACAAGCCTGGATATCCGACTTGATGTAAGGAGGGCGAATGCAATATGGAACGCTTCTGAGTCCAATGAGGTATGGCGTGTTGCCTAATGGAGCGGATTGTGGGCGATACTGAACATCTTTCCTGATTCAAAAGGGAGCTGGTTGGTACGAAGATCCATGGAAAGTGGCCATGATAAAAATTGGAGAATGAATTTGGAAGCATGGAACGGGAACGTAATTAACGTGATCCCCTTATGATTGACCACCAGCTTGAGCCGCACCTTATGTGATCACCACTTTCTATGTACATGATGGCATTATTGCTCAGAGCCGGTCTAGATTCCCCGATTGAATTCCACCTTGCCATACCTTCCACCTTTGTCCCAGAATTCCTCTTCTAGAGACACTGCCTGCACTGCTTGTCTCTGAGGGAAAGCCGCAAGGGCGAGCGGAAGTGCGAAGATCGAAGTTGTCAGGATGAGTCCTGATCTAATATTAGTAGCCATCTATGCTGACTGAACGCTGTGATCATACCTAAGTTAACGGGCAGCGTCATCCTCGGCCGCTGCTTCAGCCATTGTGTCTTCTGCAGCCGCACCAGGATCAAGGGCGGCAGCACCATGATCGGCGTCGAGTTCAGCACCCTACTCAACGCAGTCTCTCCCACAGCAAGCGTAGCTGCCTTCTTACTCTTCCCCAAGCTTGGCACTTCTGTCCCATCTTTCTCCTTTTGTGCCTTCTCTTCTTCGCTTAGTGTAGGATATACGTCAATGCCTTGCCGTATCTCCTCTCCACGCATCAGAAAGACGTTAAGAGCACCTGCTGAAGCCACTGCTGCGAATGGGACGAGCCGTGTAAGCACTGTTCGGGCGCCAGGCGACAGTCGTCTCAGGCGGGGTACAGTGGCATTGAGGCCCAGGGCGACAGAGCAAGATGCTGAGACTGCGAAGAGGTAGGATTTGATAAGTGTAGAGGTGGAGAGAGGTGTGGACTTGTTGGCATTTGCGTTGTTGATGCCGACATTGAGCGATTGATTCGCTATTTGCCAGAGCAGGGTGCCAGTTGTCTGCGTCTATTCAGCAGGAGGTAAGGTCGGAGTAGAGGCGATGGTTTACCTGAAGACCAGGTGTGAGCATGCCAGCCGTGACTATGAGATTCGATATCACGAAACAGGACATACGGAACGGCAGGAAGACGGGCTGTCCAGTGTCTGCTCAAGTCAGTCTTGCCATGAATTCCGTTCTGATTGAGGCCGTACCAGGATGTAGTGTAGAGTCTACCACCTTCTTCGCCTGCCATATCTCCGGTGTCATCGACTTGACCTCTCCCTGCTTGTACGAAGAGACAAGCTTCTTTGCATTCTCAAGGCCAGACGCGGAGACGAAGAGGGTTCTGACGGCGCATGGTCAGCGTTCAGGCTGACCCTCCAATAGCGATTGCGGTCTATCTACCACACCAGCATCTGGTGAGGCGGCTCCGTTCGTCTCCTCACCTCGGATCAGCGATTTCGGCGGACTGTTTCACACGGCCCCAGTAGGTATTGAGGTCGTATCGAGATGCGGGGAGGTCGCGATTGCCCGGAAGAGAGGCAGACATAACGGTGTAATGGATCTGCCAACCAGAGACCTGATGACAGCAATGGCACCTAAGCCCAGAACTGGGCAATGAGATCCTCCGCCAGAACAGGAATCGGTAACGCAATCGTTGTATAGCCAATATAACTGATATAATTGAATGCCAAGGCGGGAATGGGAGCTTTCCGGACAGGACAATACTCGCCTACAACGGAGTCCTGTTCGTAAGATAGCAGATATGCAGACTGTGGAATAAACAAACCCAAACGCGACTTCATAATGGGAAAGAGGCCCGATGATTACATTTGCAGCCCATTCTGCCGTCGTCAATGTACTCAAATGATAGACCTCTACAATTCTTTATGCTAAGATGCTGTGGAAACCAGTCTTGAGCTTTTGACTGAGTGCCAAGTTCGTTAACGTCTTGTTCGTCCGAGGTACGACAACTGTTCATATGTACTCTTGTACTGGGAGCACAATGCGCCTAAGTCCGATAATCGTGAACTAGACGCGGTCGTTTATCAGGACATAGGCAAACCGCAGCTGAGACCTCTGATCTACATCCAGCTTCACTTACCTCCTACCGTAATTTGGGGTGGAAACGCAAGCACGCGTCATCTAAAAGTACAATGCGAACGAGCAAGGTGTGTACATGCCTATCGAACATTACACAGTGGGACATATGAGCATTTACTACCGTCATCGCTATTCTGGCCGCGTGGCCTAATGGTTAAGGCGTTGGTTTTCGGCACCAAAGATTTGTGCGTTCGAATCGCACCGTGGTCGCTTTTTTGCTGACATCCATCCCATTGGTTGATGGTACAGTTTAAGAACAAGAGTAATCATTCATGTTTTCTTTCTGGAGGCTGACTTGCAGGAGTGGTTGATTCTGCGAAGTTCGAACTTCGGGTGCGGAGTGGAAACGCAATGTGCTTTACATGCCTGTGCTACTTAATCATTGAGTTCAATGGATCTCAGAAAATGCAGATTCATCGTAAGCAGGGAAGGAGACACAGAGTAGCAACTGGACTCGTTGCTACATTCGAGTCGTACCCGGTTGTCCTAACCCACTCATTCTCTTCGGTGTCAAAGGGCCTCACTATACCTGGCAATTCTTCATTTCAGACACCGAGAACCGGCCATGCATGGAAAGGGGCGATAGAGTGACAGATATCGTGTAGAAGGGCCATGGGTCAGTTTCACGGGGCTGTGGTGGACGGAGGTAGGGAAGTGGAGGACCATTTTGTGAGAAGAAGCAAGCCCTGGGCCCTCCACCAGAACAATTTCATCGTACTGCGTTGCGGTGGCATACAATCTAGTAATTGCGCCGAAAAAGTTCTGTGACATGGCCTTACGTTGCAGGACTATTGCCATGTTCGGGCCATCGCCCTCCCGTCTATGTACCCGCCTGCCACGCTCACGCCGAGCTAGTGATTGCTATATCTGACCTCGTTCACTTCCTTTCCTTGAACAATGTTAGAGTGGCACTCATCAATCCTATGTTTGATTCCGTGGACTAGGAAAACATAGGCCGGAACCGGTAATAAAGAGACGAAGAGCGGATGGAAGGAAACATGCGGAATATGGAGAGATATCTCTCGCGGGGTCGAAACCTGCCTACCTTTTGTGAAAGGCAGCTAGTGATGATACCGTACAAGAAGAGGCTTACCTAGCTAATGAGAATTCTCGGTAGACCCCAACAAACAATACGTCAAGTAGTACCTCAGAAGACCGTCCAGTACCCAAGTCATCAACATAATGTTGAACAGAATGTCAAGGCAAAGCCCAGAGATAGTAGCTCATGGAAGAGATCAGAGAATGAATGAGCCTGGGAATAGCCAAGATGCTAACTTCTCTCGACATCGCTGGAGTACCTGATGCACATGCAGCACGGGAGCTCTATGCTATACTTCGTAAAGGAGCGAAGTCGACTGGAGGGGCTTGCGAAGAGACTGCAAAACCGACAGCCAACAACATCCAGAGTTCGCAAATGGAGGATCCGCTGCTACTAACGGAGATGCATCTTGGGCTACAGTGGAGCGTTGAGCCCAGCAAGTTCTTTGTATCAACGAAGACGACGATATCATTGACAAATTGCGCTCTTAGCTAAAGACACAGAATCAGGCTCGTGAGCATTGTGCAGAAACGTGCACTTCGCGCTGGGTGCAGCGCTTTCGAGATGAACCTTATCGCGACAATGAAAGTCTCAACGCAGCTTCTATTGCCCTAGAGGGTGCAGCATATATAGTACTGTACTTGCCGAGAGTCCTCAAACACCGTCGCTATGTAGATGCTCCATGTAGAGAGAAGTGATGAAGTGTAGACAAGGAAGAATTTTCTAGCCATGGCAATCAACAATCTGGTCCATACATCTATTCCCCCAACATATCCTAAGGTATAATCGCAAAATATGTGCAATAATATATAGGTGCAGATTCAAGACACAACACAACCTCTATACCACCACGATGGGCCTGGCCACACATCACGATACTCAGCTTCCTGGTCACTAGTATACGTTCGGGCTCTCTTGTCCAAGTGAAGATTCGGATGTCCGCCTACTGCGATCCTATTTCCTGTTTTGGGTAGCTGTAAGTCAGACTTCGATGATGGTGCCGTTGACAAGCTTTCACAGCTACTACTCGGAGTAGTGTTCGACGTGCCGGATCTTGAGTCGTCAGACTTCATAATCTCACGCGCTGTAAACACGCAACCTCCGTATGCAAAGCGAATGAGGGAGTCGCCGGTCAAGCTCCCAGTGACAAAGACGTTGGGTGCGACTTCAAGGCTTTGTTCAACGTTTCGTCGAAGGGTCAGACCTGAGATGAGCGCTTTGTTGAGTGGTGTCTGATCTTCTAAAGCACCAATACTTTCTGCGATGTTGTCATTGAGATAGCCCAATGTTCCTCGCCTCCCTATGACATATTCCATGTTTGAGATCTCACGCTGTATAGTATGCCCATTCGCTGTCTCAAGTGCGAGAAGAGCGCTGCCGTTGTGGCTCTCAAGACGCTTGACAAAGGTATTCGGAAGTCCTTCGTAGACCTTGTCCCAATTACGCTCTTTGAAAAAGGGGTCCGCCCTTTTAATCCTCATCGGCGACACTAGACCTTGTGGCCCAAGGGCAACTTGCGCGGCAAGTTTCATGCGTCTGTAAACACTGGCGTACTCAGGGTATGCTCTTGGATGACAGGCACGGAGTGGTGAGGGATTATTTTCCGGATCCCATTTGAATATGTGTAAGATCTTGCGAGTCGGCGGCGTTGAAATGATGACATCTGCGGCAGTGAAACCTGAACCAACGACTAGTAGAGGTTTTCCATTTATAGGATTCGGCTCTAAAAGCGTAGACAATGGTCGCAGAATTGGCCGTGGCGGTATGAGGTTGGAGAAGATGCCTGAAGCTAGGACAAGGTGTTTGCAAAAGATGTTGTGTGAATCGATATGAAAGCCATCATCGACCTTGCCGATGTCATGGACTTCTTCGTTTGTGTAGATGGAGTCCGCAATGCCCACCACGGCAGGATAGGCTGCGATATAGGCAGCAACTTCTCTTCTTGGGGGCCTGTAGAAGTCGGGTAATGCTCCTCCCTGAATTTTTCGGTAGTGATCATCGAACGTGTAGCCGGGTAGAGAAAGCATCTCGGAGTAGCTCAGTGTACCAATATCCCAACTTGCTGACACCGGGTTGTCCGCCCATTGTCCTCCAGCTTGTGGAGTATTGCCCAAGACGACATGTTGCACTCTCCTGTCCTCTTCGAGACGCCATTCTACGCACGACGTATATTCCCCAGGATCCGTATCTGCCAGCGGCCTAAGGAGCGTATCGAGGAGGACATTGACCGGAAGGGCTTGGGTTGAGTAGGAGAGGCGGGAGGCAGCAAAGTGGGTAGTTAGGTCTGGAATGTCCACATCGAGAAGGCAGGGCGACTGGGACAGCTTCGCGTGTAAGATTGGATCCGGGTGCGCTTCGGTAGGGTTGTAATAGGGAATGTTCCCATGTAGTATATACGAGAGAATGAGGGCAGAAGGCCCATTGCCGACGATAACGGTGTCCACCGACTTGGGCATTGGCCTGCTAGCCATCTCAACTTGACCCAAACCTCTGGTCAACCATTGCGACTATGGACGGTCCTGCATATCGTCAAGACCGCGTTTGGGGTGGGGTGGCAGAGTGCTTATCAATGACTCGAGCATGGTGGAGTAAGCACACTATGTGCGACGGTGCTGTGTCACAGGAAGAGATCATCATGTTGCGAAAGTCGAAAACACACCGGGCATTAATGAAAGGTAGGGATGGAATGGTCATTGTTCTAGTAGTTGGTGGTCAATGATTGAATCATCCGTAGGGGCGAAAGCCAAAGTAAAAGCAAAAAAACGAAATGGTCGAGGCTTTCGGCAATGGTGACGTCCCGATGACCGATCATTCTCTTGGCATATCACTAGGCTAAAATACAATAATACCTTCTTTCTTTCAATCCTGCTAATCTTCCTTGTCTACTTATACAATATCACTAATATGATCAGTACCCCTAATCTCACAACCAAATGCACGACACATAACCTCGTCGTATGCTTTGGCTATTTGCAATACAAATCTTGATTAAGTACGCTGCAATTCGGCCATACCTCACTTAAGTCCATGCAATTTTCAAACGCTGCCCGCGCTCGATCTTTCTCAAGTATACCATTCTCTACTCGATAGCCAAGGGTTGATGATCATTATCTCATGTGAGCGAGATCTCAGCCGCCATACTTAGGATTATGAGGCCATCTTTCCAGGCTAGCTCTCCACGCTTTGCGCCTTCTACAATATTCAACTTTTACCACAAACGCACTGGGGACTTCGCCTGGTGCCCAGTACAGATCCAGCCCGAAAGCTTCTTTTCCTTACATCGAAGTGTTGCTTGCTACATTCTTGCATTACCGATCCAATAAGCCATGAGAAGAAAGAACGCCAAGAATAGGAACGTGATTGAAACGATGAGACATGGATGTAACGAGGCAGTGGAGGCGGGCGTCGATGTTGGAGCAGTGACTGGGAGCGGCAAAGTCGCTGGGCGATGGGGAACCGGGAGCCTGTTGTTGTTGTTGATGATGGAAGTTTGCGTGTGTGCAAGGTACCTGTTAGGAAAGCATGGTACAATCGTGGCGTCAGGCCTTGGCCGCTTAGGTTGTTGCTCGGGTATCACGCAGATTACACTTTCAGCAGGTGCGGCATCAAGTCTTGAACGACGACTTTGGTTCGTATAGTCACCAATGGATCCGTAAGAGGCAGCGATTTTAGTGGGAGGCAGGTATCGGTCGCTTCGGCTATAGTCAGCCAGGAATGTATCCTGCAGAACATTGGGGGTTTCCAGAACTGCAAGCGGTCGCTGCATAGGTAAGTCGGCATCGACTGCCTGGACCACCTTCAGGTACGAGTCCCTTCGCAATCTGTACTTTTTGCCGCTTGGTCGTTCACGATGGTCGAATTTAATTAGCGCCAGAGGGACCAGGTGCCGCTTCTTTGTCTTGATATAGCTTTTGTTACGAAGCTGAAGATCACTCTGGAGGTAGAGCAGCTCATTGGTGTCAGGGTGCGCCGGCGCTGGATGTATCGGGAGGTGCGCTGCACGAACAACGCGGTTGTTCCTGTGCTTATCTTTCAAGTCCCTTTTTCCGAGTGAGGTAAGCTTGAAGGGTCAGCGACCGTGTCTGACAAAGGTCGTGGTAGACACTGGGTTCACTTACTATGAGCACATATGCCAAGTTCTTGCTGGCCTCGATTGACCATATCATTATAGGATGATTGAAGATCTGTTGACGGGAAAGAGGCACTCCTAAGGAGCTGTCCTCACTCGATGGCGGCTCTTGTAGCCAAAGAATATCCCCAGGATCAGCATCACGTTCATTATGCCTGTAGTGGTGATTTGACATTGGTACAGGGCAGAAATCTGCACCCAATATGTCCAATGACGTTGACAGTGTTGATGGTGCCTGTGTGGTATCATTCGTATCACACCTTAATAATATAGCCTAGGTCTTGCTACAGTCCTGGATGAGATGAAGTTGATGTATGCAAGGCAGCTCTGTCATGTGAAAGCCCCGCAGCAGCCGCTTTCCATGGGAACCCCTCCCTCACAACGTTCACCAACCAAAGACTTGCCCTAACATTAGCCGCTGAGGTACAAAATACTTCGCTATCTACGCTGGCTGCGAACCTCACAAATTCACATGTATCAACTTTCAACGCGGTAAGAGATCCTCCATAGCTACATTGTTGTGGTCTGGCTTGTCGCGAAAGATTCTGCTATGGCCGTTGCCCGAAAAACTTCATGAAACCTTTGGCTTCTCCCTCAAGGTAGTCTTTCATTACTATTCCAGCATTCAAGCCTTCAATGTCATCTCTAAGATCGAAGGTCTCGGCAGCACCAATGCCCAAAGCGCGACCTTGCAGCCTTTGTCAGCAATAATACAGCCTTCTCAAAGGCACGCTCACCACTTATCGAGTTATCTGCTGCACACCTGACCACGGCATCGGCGACATTTTTTGCATCACCAACAGGAAAATCTTTCTCCCGGCAAATCTCTGCGAGACCCTTTGACATTGGAGTATCCATGACCCACGGCGCGATAAGGTTTATTCGATAACTTTGATCCTCCATCATCGATCGTAATGCACGGAACATACCCCTCACAGCCCATTTTGAGGCCGTGTAGTCGACGTTGTTCAACTCAAGATACCCTGCCAATGAGCTGATGACCACCAGTAGTTTGGAGTATGAAGGGCTGGGAGGTTTTGAACATCCAGAAGGCAAGGCAAAATAATGATTCGCAAGCGTGCTGGTAAAGTAGACTCCCTTGGCATTTACGTCAAATGCTGAAACACTCCGCGCTGGCTCTGGCGGGTCTTTGTCTAGGGATGGTGGCTCACCACCCTTGCACTGATGAAAAGAGCCACCCACTCCAGCTGCAGCGATGACGATGTTAATGCTGTTCCTCTTACCAAAGGCTATCGCTGATTTGAAGGCGTTGACCTGAGACGTCCAATCGGACACATCGGTGATGACGAAGTTGATTTGGAGGCCCTTCTGACCTGCTTCTTGCGCAAAGTCCTTGCCTTGTTGCTCGTTGATGTCCGCCGTAGTGACAAGAGCTCCATGCTTTGCAAATGCAATTGCTATCAGAGCTCCTAGGCCTGAGATGCCACCCGTAATTAGTACGGTTTTGTCCTTCAAGACAGAATAGTCTAGTGGCTTCTTGAGGTCAGTAATAGGTCCCATAGCGCAGATCGATGAAATACAATGAAGTGTCAGGGGAGCACGAGATTAGGAAGACGATGAAGAAGCCCGTGTGTATCGTAGACGTCATCCTCGATAACTATCAATTGCCACGTCTTTACCTGGCCGCAGATGCCGCGTGCATTTCACGCTTTCCCAAAGTAGACTAGCAAGCGCTAGTTGCTCCGCATCTGGACGCTACATCATTGCACTTCCATTCCTACAACATTGCCAAGGTACTTTCAGGATATGATGCTCGTATCGTTATATCTAGCACACTTTGTCCATCCTGATCAATCTCATTATGGACGCGGATGCAACAACAGCGAAGGATTTTGAATCATCTTGCTGAACAGCGACTGTCTTTTGCGCCCTCCGATGAGACTCCAGTGCATGTAATCGCGCATATGTCTTGTAGATCGTCGGTATATACTAGTAACCGCCGATAATCTGTGACTCTTAATGCAAAGGACAGACACCAACGATGAGGAGGAGCCACTCCTAGCGGATGAGGAATACGCGGACCAGCATCAACCATTTGCGCCAAACCCTTTCGCGCACCTGCCAGTGTACACAACCATACATCGCGTCCACCATGAGGTCATAGCCAGCATTGATGACCCATACAGCTTGGAACAGCTGAGAGCGCCAAGGATTAACGTTGCAATCGTGAGACCTTTGGTCGACCGAATCTGGGATCATGAAGATATCTCGATTATCTATTGTCTGCTCGTCAACAAACTCCAATTCCTCCGTGGACAGGCGTTTCAAGCTCACCAAACGATTAATACCACAAGAGCTCATCTTTGCGAGCTGGTAGCACTCAAGATATTACGGCGCTTTGACGAAGAAAACCCGGGGCGAGAAGGCCTTCTTCTTCTGGCAAAAATTCTTGTCGCGGGTTTTGAACCCTTTCAGAATGCCCCGGAAGAGGTCGCCAGAGAGAACAGTCATGTTATCCATTGGACGATTCAGAACGCTGGGGGCTACGAGCGTAAATCGACTGCCCTCGAGGTCGCCATCATATCAGAAAGCAAGATGTTCTTGTGCATGCCAGCCTGCCAGAAGGTGATGCAGGCTGTCTACGTGGGAAAAGTCGTCTACACACCATCCTCTTTCATTGATATACTACCGGACCACTACAAGCACAAACCCATCACATTATATCGCCCAAACAAAGCAGTCCTCCTCAATCAGTATCGGCTTATGGTCCCCCGCACAAGGAATATCATGGATATTGGGCAGTTCATTCTGCTCTTAATCCTGTACATCTTGACTATGAAGCACCGCAATGGCGAGGAATTCACCATGTATGAACTTATTTTCAGTGTCTACGCGCTGGGATGGGTGCTTGACGAATTTGCATCAATACTAGAGCATGGGTGGCAATGCTACACTCAGAATCTCTGGGCATTCCTAGACGCCATGTTTGCACTCATTTACCTCGTCTATCTGGCTCTCCGCATTCATAATCTGGCTACTGGAGATGTTCGCTCTGGCGCGCCTGCGTTGAACATTTTGTCCGCAGGAGCGCCCGTCCTAATTCCTCGCTTGGCGTTCAACCTGCTGTCTGAAAACATGCTTTTCGTCTCGCTGCGAGCCATGATGGCCGACTTTACAGTACTAACCCTGCTCGCCGTATGGTGTTTCGCGGGCTTTCTCCTCAGTATGTTGTGGCTAAGCGACGGCTCTCATACTCCTGTTACAATCTCCAAGTGGATGTTGTGGGTGTGGTTTGGCCTGGACGCGACCGGTATCGAACGATCTGGCGAATTTCACTGGCTGATCGGACCTATCCTGATGATTACGTTCTCATTCCTAGGCAACACACTCTTCCTAACGATCTTGGTATCAATGCTCAGTAGCACATTCGCTAAGATTGCGTCAAATGCAAATGCCGAGATCCAGTTCCGAAGAGCCGTCTTGACGTTTGAAGGCGTCAAGAGCGACGCCATCTTCGCTTACCAGCCGCCCTTCAACCTACTGGCTCTCTGCATCATGTTACCACTCAAGTTTATGCTTTCACCACGATGGTTCCATAAGATCAATGTTGCAGCTGTTCGCGTCATCAACGCGCCACTACTGGTTGCCCTCAGCCTGTATGGTCTCAATTGCCTCCTTATAATGAAGAGGATCCTCGATGACTGACTTTGACTAGGTATGAACGCAAGCACCTGTGGGGCTCACCAAAATCCAAAATGCGGAGATTTCTAGCCTTCTGGGACTTCTCTCGATTTGCCGTACATGGAGACACACAAGCAGTTTTCGAATTCGATCCACCAAGGTCCGTGATGGACCAGATCTACGAAGCTGAAGATACGAGCGGGCAAATTCCTTACGTTACCTCTCAGGAATTCGCACTAGATGGCAAATCTCCAGCAAGGCCTCCACTCAGCCGTAGAAAGACACGGAAAGACTCTTTTGGGACAGTGGCTGGTTTGACAGAACATTTATCGGATTTATTGCACGAACATGGTGGTGGGGACATACGCAACAGACTTGAGGCTTTAGAAGAGACTACTAATCGAATGGAAGCGCTTCTCATTAGATTGGGTCAGAACATGGGAGATGATGACAGTGATAGCGATCCAGGCATGTCGCGAGCGTTGAGAGATCACACGAAAGCGGTAGGCGAAGCGTCATGACTGGCCTTGTGTTGGAGCCAGAGATTAGACAGGACATAGTTTACGCGGAACGTTAAGGAGATCGGGTAATAGCTATAATCGATAGTTAATATACTTACTATCGACTATAAGTATAAGGTAGTAAGTCCTCTTTTAGTATAGAGCTACGTAGCTACTAGGCACGTAAACACTGTTATAGGGTTTAATAGATAGATAAGTATAAGTATAATTCTTTAGATTACTAGTAGAGCTAATAACTTAGGAAGTAAGGAGGAATTTAAGGTTTACGCGATTCTTAAAGTCCTTTACTAAGCTCGCTTACTAAGCGTGTTAAGGACTTCGCCTAGTATACTAGAAACTTACTAAGTGTACTAGGATTAGTACTTTAATCTATATCTATCTCTATAACTACCTTCTCTCTAAAGAGGTTTAGCCTCTAAGCCTTAATATAGATAGTATACTAGGTTAGGAGTAATATAGTTATAAGTAAAGACTATTATATTAGAACTAGGTTATAGTTAGGGCTAGAAAAGACTAGTCTATATATATAATAAGAGCTTTATATAATAACCTTAGTAATAATTAAATAATAAGCGTAGCGAGCGTAGTATAATAGTAATAATTTAGTACTAGTAACTCCTTAAAGGCGAAATATAGTTAGAACTATATTAGCTACGCTTTAAGTTTCTCTTTATATTTATAAAAGAGATCGGGCTTAACTACTCCTCTACTCTTAATATTTAACTCTATAGTTAATTATTAAGATCGTTCTATAACGCTAGTGTTACGGGTAACCCCGCAAGGTTACGGGCAAGGCACGTGATAGGGTTAGTAGGTAAAGGACTATTAGGAGAGGACTTAGTAATATAAGTAATCTAGGGTATATTAGGTAGATTATAGAGTAATATAGTAGATATAGGGCTAGATCACCTAGATTAGGTTAGGGCTTAGTATAATTAAGGTGAATATATAAGGAAGGGTTTTCCTTTAGCAGAATATTTTCTTATCTCCTTATATTTAACTTATATAATAGAGAGGAGTCTTAGCTGAAGATAATTTAACGACTATCTATCTCTATTACCTTCTAGTGCTTAATACACTATGTGATTTACCCGTAGGAGTTAAACTACCCCGTTATACTTATCTTAGAAGGCTGCTATCTACTTCTCTTTATTAGGGCTACTTAGGGCCGTATAAATGTTAGTAGGTATAGGAGGTGTAGGTATAACTTTAGCCTTATATAATCTAGTAGTAATTCTCGCTACGAATCCCCTATTAAGTTACCTATAATCAGGCCTCGCTTGTACGCGTGTTCGTATAATACGAATATTTGGATCAGCAGGAGCTTCCGGACTTTACGGAGTTATAGCAGCCTACTAGGGATCTTCGGTCTCCTTAGGAGTCTTAAATACGTTATTATTAGACGAATTATTATTATTAGATAAGGAGTTAGATTTATTTGAATCGATATTCGTAACGTTAGGGTTATTCGAATCGTTTTCGTCCGAATTATTAGAATTATTTATATCCGAATTACTTATTAGATTAATGTTTATAATAGCAGTTACGTTAGTAGCTTATTCGCCTTACTTAATTAGGTTAGTAGTTAACGACTTTTATCGCTGTATCGACGAGTTAGTAGTAAAGAATTCCTATAAGTTATTTTTATTAAAAGACTCTTCTACTACCCCTATATCTTTATTATTAACGTAGGAGTCTAGCTCCTAGCGTACCTAAGAGGATTTAAACGTACGTTTTCTTTATACGTCTCAGAAGCGGTATTAATTATTATAGAAACCGTAGCTAAGAAATTTAGCCTTAGTAGCCCTATTATCTAACTTCTTCCTTATTAGATTAGTATTATTGTAAGGCCTACGGCGATACATACCCTATTAGGGGGTTGCTGCCAAGCGCGCAACACCCCCGCATCCAAGTCTTTTGCCCTGGCGCTTTGGCGCAGTGGCAGGAGCTTACAACTGTGTTGCGCGCTTACCCTAGGGCCGCAGTGGCTTGTTAACTAGGTCCGAGCACTGTCCCTCCGGGGGTAACGCGGGGTTGACGTACTCTGTACGGCGCAGAGGGTCGGGGTTCGAATCACGCTGTGTATACGATTGCGAGCGCCCGTCGCCTAAACCTACCTGCTTCGGCAGTTGAGGGCCCGCAGTGCTTAGCGCCTGCGACGCCCGAAACCTTCCTACTTCGGCAGCTGGGGCCGCGGTTCGCTTTGCGACTGCTGGCGCCCATACCCTGGATCTTGGGGGACCAAGATTCTAGGAAGGGGGATAGTTGTAAGGCCTACGGCCATATATACCCTATTAGGGGGTTGCTACCAAGCGCGCAACACCCCCGCATCCAAGTCTTTTGCCCTGGCGCTTTGGCGCAGTGGCAGGAGCTTATAACTATAGATATAGGTAATATAGCTAAACGGTCTAAAATTACTAACGTCAGCCTTCTTACCTATCTAAGCCTTATAGGGAGTAGTAGACGGATCTACTAATAATAGTAACCTATTCTTAGTATAGATAATATAATTAATTACCTTACCCTAGTAGGATTAGCTAAAGCCGGCGTCTCGTAGTACTATACGAACTCTACTAAATAGGGTTTAAAAAGTTCGCTCTATAATTATATTCTAATTCGGCGTATATAGCTCCGCTAGCTCCTATTAAATTCTAAAGCTCCGTAGGATAGCTTATACTTCCTTAGAGGCGTAGATTAGTTTATTATCGCTGGTAAAGCGACTTACTAGTCGTCCCTAAGTCTTTATTAACGTTAGGTAATCGCGTAGTATTATTAGGAGATTAGTCTTAAATTTTATTATATAAATCCAGACTATATCGGTAGCCTTATATATAAAGGAGGTATAATAGCGGTGTCCGCCCTTAGTAAGCTTAATCTAACTACCGCTAGTAATATCTAAGGAGATCTTTACTCCTAGTACTAATTCCCGTTTTATTAGGTCTTATTAATAAGGAATTCTGCTATAAATTTTAGTTATCTTCGTAATTACGCAGTCTTCGTAATATTTATATAGTAGTACTACTTTTTATAGCTTATCCGCTATCTTAGTATTAATTCCTAAGGTAATATAAGTAAGCTTCTTAACGTCTTATATACCTAAGTAACCTAGACGGCGGTACTATTTATCCTAAGATATATAATTAGCGAGAGGTTTCTTCGAAGATCGTAATATATATAGTATCTTAGTATATTAAAGATTAAGTAAGTAACTATTACCTACTTAGGTTCTAGTAAGGAGTAATTTACTATTACTACCGTTAATAATATTAAATCTATCGTCTTTAATAACGGCGTAGTAGCCCTTATCTTCTAAGTAGGCTACCGAGAGTAAATTATAATATATCGCAGGTATATAGTAGACGCTAGTAAGCTTAATTATCGAAAGTTTTCCGTTTACTATTCTTAGATAGTCTACGTTTCTAATTCCTAGGACTCTTAGGGAGTTACCGTCGATTCCTAATAGTATTTTATTAACTTTCTGGTAGGTCTAGAATTTAGAAATATCCTATATAGTATAGACGTTAGAGGCGGTGTTAATATAGACCGCTTCCTCCCTTAGATTAAAAGGAATAGACGTATTAATCCTTCTAGGGTTAAGCTCGTTATAGAGGGATTTCTTTATAATACTAGGCCTAATATATTTGTTAGATTCGCTAGCTTTCTTATTTTAAGCTTCTATAGATAAATTCTTCGCAGGCGGGGTTAGAGACGCTATTAATACCTTCGCAGTAGAGGCCTTCTTCTTATTAGCTTCTTTACTAATTCTTTCTTAGATTTCCTTATTCGGAATCTAGTTGTAACGGGGTGGTTTAACTCCTGCGGGTAAATCACACAGTATATTAAGCACTAGAAGGTAATAGAGATAGATAGTCGTTAAATTATCTTTAGCTAAGACTCCTCTCTATTATATGAGTTGAATATAAGGAGATAAGAAAATATTCTGTTAAAGGAAAACCCTTCCTTATATATTTATCCATCCTCAAGGCCAAGCCCTAAGGATATCTAGGATATACCCTATATCCCCTAGATCCTGGAAGGATATCTAGGATATGTCCTATATCCTATATATCCTATTCCTATGACGAGTCCCACGCCCGCGGCGCGTTCCCTCCGTCCTAGTTAGTTATATTACGGGATAACCCGTAACACTAGTCGTCTAGGGCTAAGTGCGGATTAGTATACTAGCAATTTTCTTTACGGTAGTAATTATAGTAGTAAGGGTAGTTCTTCCTACCGTCTTTTTCTTTTTCCTTCTTATTCTTCCTCTCAGTAGGAGGATTCCTACTGTGAGGTCGGCTGGTAGTAGGGCTTTTAGGAGGCTTTTTCTTCTCCTATTTACCAAATTTAGCTACTAACGCTTTAGTATTTTTATTATTATTAAGTCGCCTTTATTACTCCGCTAAGCTCGCTACTATAGTATTAATATTAAGTACGATCCTAGAAACCTTAGATTATTATATAAGGTTAAAGATATACGGTATATAGGATTCTTCTAGGCTATTACGGAAAAGTACTAAAAGAATTATTAGTAATAGTAGCGCTCTAAGCAAGCTTAATTTATTCTAGTATTACTTAATTACTAAGGCGTACTTATAAATAGTACTATATAAGGATAATTTAAGGCGGGTGAGTATTCCTAACGCTATATTAACTGAAGTAATTATAGATAAGCTATATAATTATTTTAGCTTAGCCTACGTATTATAGGCTAGATCTATCCCCCTAATATATTATACTAGTTCTAGTTTATAGTATAGCGATAGTGTTACTATTATAGTATTATTTTTCTTATTCTAAATCTCTTAGGCGGCTTTATACGCGTCGATTTATTCCTAGGAATACTTTAGAGCTGCGGCCTTAGGGCTAATAGGCGGATTAGGAGGTATTAGTAGTAGTAGTAGTATAGGTTCTTTCTTCCTTCCTAAGACTATATCCTATACCTTTTAGACTTTAAATACTGAGGTTATCTATTGCTCGAACTACGGCTAATTGCGAACCCCCTTTAGTAGTACCTTATTAGACGATAAGGAGTCTATTTTAGTATTAAGTCTTTAGTATCTACTGGTATTAGGTTCTTCTTTAGTTACGGCGGGGTTAGATTCTAGTTTCGAAATTTTCTTTAACTCCCTAGTCGATAGGTATGTAGTATTTCTTCCTAGGTAGTAATTTAACGCTAACGGGTTACAGAACCTAGGCTTATAACCCTTTAGAATATTAGTAATATGATTGGAGGCTTATTAGCTATTTAATAGGGTAGAATAATCTATTGCTATTAAAGTTGTTGCAGCTAGATAGAATTGTATGCAGAGATTTTATCTAGTGCGCGTATGGAGGCCTTGGCGAGCCCTAGCCCTAGTAGGCTAGCTAAGCGAGCCTGCCAAGCATTGCTAAGTAGGCCTCATCCACCATAGTTTTCACCACTTATTCTAACGCAAGGAATGACTCCAGACCGTGTTCCTGCTGTTGTTTGCAATCTGTTCTCCTTGGGCATATCTGAATCGCCAGTAGTGGAATACCAGTATTCGGCTTGGTCCTTCCCTGGGGGCTTCACCCACCATGATTGGCCTGACGCCTAGCGTGGAAAGTAGGAAAATTCGTGTCCACGGCACGGTGTCTGTCAACAGACACAACGACAAGGCGACATACAGGTATTGAATCGACATGCGTACGTTGTCCATAGTTCATTCAGAAGTAAATGCTTGTAAAGGCGAAGCGTTCACGTACTATATGGGCGCGAGATGGCCCTTCAGCTTTTCCGATATGGCCCATGCCAAGGCTAAAATAGTGGGCTAGGCATCGGCTCCGAATTCGGCGGGTTGGAGTCTGAGGGCCCAAAGAGCACTATCCGGGGTCTTAAGCAAGGCTAGTGTCCCTTAACGCCCCCGGGGCCTGCTAGCTTGCCGTAGACTCTCTCGGCAGGGTCCAGGCTATTGACAGCAACATCGTCCTTCGTCGCCGCCGATGTTCAGCTACGGACGAACTTCTTCCAGCTTTCAAAGCTAAGCAGGGAACGCAAAATCCAAAGAAGGCGCGCTCCTTCTCATCTTGATCTTACGACTTCCACTAGAGCGATAGGATGACGCAGCAGAACGGGGGGTAAGCAGACAGTCGCGTCGACCGCATCCCCCTCACTCGCAACATCAGTGTGGGTTCGTGAAACTTGTCGCACTTGCTCCTCATGGGTCTGCAAAACCCCTACATCATTCTTCAGGTGCACTTCGCCGTTGTGGACAGAATCTGTACACTGTCCTAATAGCTCCCCGTTCCATCATAATTTTCTCACAGCTCATAATGCTTGATCCACTCACGGCCATAAGCTTGGCTAGTGCCATTGTGCAGTTTGTCGACTTTGGTAGTCAGCTAATAAGAGGTGGTTCCGAAATATATAAGTCTTTGGATGGGGCATTGGCGGAGAACAGCGAGCTCGAGGACATCACCACCAAGATTGACCAGCTGAACAGAAAGGTCTTGTCTTCTGTTCCAACGCATTCGGGACAGCCACCTACCCCGGATGAAGAAGCATTGACAGAGCTTGCTGAGTCATGTAGAACGGTAGCTGGTGAGCTCCTGGTCCTGTTGCGCGATCTGAAGGTAGTGCACCCTTTGGGTGTGCATCGAAAATGGGATAGTCTCCGTAAAGCAATAGCGTCACAGAGCCCATGGAACAAAGAGAAGATCAAGGCTCTTGAAACGAGGCTTGGAAGGCTTCAGGAGCAGATCACCCGGCGCGTTGTGATCATGATGAGGTAGACTACCTTAGAATCGACCTGGAAAATGCTCAGCTAACGACAATATGTTAGCGAAAAGCAGCACATGTTCAATGACCAGCAGTCGACGGTATTATCACTTATGGAACGTCTTGCTAATCAGCAGATAGACCAATTGAGGACGGAAATACTTCAGGCTATCGAGCAGTCGGACAAATCGACAATCCTCGACAATGTTTCCACAAAGCTATCGCTACTGGCGGAAAAGGCTGTCGATCATGAAGTTCGCGACTTTCTCAGGAGCCTGGACTTTAGGAATCGAACGGACCGACAAGCCAACATTACAGAAGCTCATTCTCGTACCTTTGAGTGGATATACGGAGACGTCAGTGGTCGAGCTTCTTCTAATCCCCAATGCCATTTTGCGGACTGGTTGCTCTCAGGCAAAGACATATATTGGATATCTGGCCAAGCCGGATCCGGAAAGTCCACCCTAATGAGGTACATCTCTGATAATTCACGAACCCAGGCTCTACTCCAGACTTGGGCCTCCGGTAAAAAACTCATCACTGCAGGTCATTTCCTTTGGCATGCTGGTGATCTGCTTCAAAAATCTCAGCGAGGTCTACTACAATCACTATTGTATGAAATTCTTAGCCGATGCCGGGAATTGGTTCCAGCCATCTCCCCTTTGCGACTGCATGATCACTTTGAAAGATCTCGGCCGTGGGCTTTCCGGGAACTGTTGAGCGCCTTCGAACACTTAGGGAGGCAACTATTACCCATAATGTTTTGCTTCTTCGTGGATGGACTGGATGAATACGACGGCAACCACATTGAAATCATCCACGTCCTTAAGAGGCTTGCAACGTCACCATCCATAAAGATCTGTGTGTCGAGTCGACCGTGGAACGTCTTCCTCAGTGAGTTCTCTGACGAGGACCAAAGGTTGTTGGTCGAAGAGCATACTAGGGGTGATATTCAGCTCTTTGTGGATCAGACTTTGGGAGCAGATGAACGCTATCTACGTCTTGCAAGACAAGATCCTCGATGCAAAGATTTCACGCAGCAGATCGTTTCAAAAGCACAGGGTGTGTTTCTCTGGGTCAGGCTAGTCATCAATGAGATCTTGCGCGGCATGGGTAACGATGACGATATAACTGATCTACAGAGACGACTTCAATATCTTCCCAAAAATCTGGAAGCTTACTACCAGCGTATGTTTGACAACATTGACGATTTCTATCGGCGAGAGACCGCTGAAATCATCTTGTTATTTCAAGAAGCAATACCACCTCTATCCTTATTGGCAATAATGTTCTATGAACTTGAAAAGACCGCGCCTCATTACGTTTTTAGAGATGACGTAGTAGACATAGACGTAAACGCTTCGTCTATCAAATGCCAAAAGCGTCTGAACGCTCTGTGTCAAGATATACTTGTTGTTCATGTCAAGCCAAAAGCGGATCTTCAATTTAGATTTACTGTTCATCCTCTGCATGGAACAGTAACAGACTTTCTCCGTACACCTAAGATGCAGCATCAGCTAGCGATTTGGACCTCCATGGACTTCAATGCCAGACACTCTTTACTGAAGGCAACCCTTGCTCAGCTAAAACGTCTACCAATCCCAAATTCTCGGATAAAGGAGACTGACAAGCCGATAAAGCCAGCGTCGCGGGTAACCATCAGCAACATGATAGCCGGGCTAAGGCTAGACCCCCGCAGCAAACCGAAAGCTCTTTCAAGGTCGACTCATTTTAATGTTCTCGTAGCCGACTTCATCCATTATGCTCAGAACATCGAAAAGCGTGACAGTATGTCGGATCTAGTACTGGCTGATGAGTTTGACCGTGTGGCTAAGCCCTTCGTTGAGGATGCACCCAAATCAAGGGGCATGTGGGACCCACTGCAGCAACCCATAGTCACGGTTGGCGGTCGGTGTTCGCAGACTGGAGACCCCTCGAACTTGTTCCTATCCCTTGCAGTCCGTCACGGTCTGAAGCTATACGTTACTCAGAAATGCGAAGCTTGTCCTCAATTGGTCCGCGGGAAAGATGGTCCACCCATTTTGTATTGGGCTCTACAGACTCTATTCCTGACAGATCGACATAGGAGCGCTGATCAGTACGATCCCACTGATATGATACGACTTCTCCTACAGCGAGGTGCCCGACCCTATGAAATGATAAGACATGAGCCTGCTCTGCAAGGAGGTCCAATAACCATCTTCGTCTTGTTTTTGAGTGCCTTATACCGGCAGAGATCAGTTGCGACCAAAGACCAGTACACCGCCACAGTACTGCTCATCAATCATAGCTCCAGCTTCTACCGGATGCCTTGGTATATTCCAGTTGATGACAAAGGTCTCCCTCTCACGATTTTCGAAGTACTACCACATTGCTTTGCTCCGAGCGAGGCTGCTCGATTAGAAAGTTTACTGTTGAAATGGACCTGGTTCAAGTTCTTCAAGTGGTGGACTTACTCAAGGCTGAGAGCATGGATGTCAAGCCGTAGTGTCTGGCTTGCTAACGCGGCAGTCTTGTGCTGGCACATCATATTGATGGCAGCATTCCTGGGTCTGATGGTTATAGGGAGCGGAATAAGGAGGTGTGTCAGAACAAGAGCTACAGGAGATCATAGGGGCCTATCTCCTGCTGTTCTTCCAACACTTTGTTTCATTCCCTGGTTTGTTAGTTTGTCACTTTCATACTTCTTCTGCAAGCTGTGCTGGCAGACATTCGCATGGCCGAAGACATCTGAAAGATATGCCCTGGACCTTAATCTATGAGTAGTTGCAATCTTGCTATCTCTTGGCATCATCCCATAATCATGCAACCGCTGTCACTTGGTGTACAGTCCCAATAGACACCTACGTGCTCGACGAGAAGCCCCTGGGTCAGATGACGTGGGTGTTTTTACCTATCTCCCATCTATGTCAAGATCTGGCATTGGTCCTCCTTTTACTAGAGGTGTACCCTCGGTGGTGAAAATGAAGCTTGATTGGCAGACAGCCCAAGACCCATAATTGATCACATGGAATCTTCGCACTTGACCTGTCCGATCTCTTGTGCGTTCTACTACCCATCTCGCATCTCAACTTCTCACACCACGCTCTGCCGCGCCTCCCGATGTCCATATCATATACAAGTAGCCGAATGGGGTTCCTAATGCTCCCTTTACTGACCGTAGGTCTTCTATGCAGAGCAAATGTACCTAGAAGGCGACGATTAGAGTATGCCGAGCCAAGTCTTGGGCTCGTGCTAACCCAATGCAGCCCAAACCCTGACTTGAACTCTGCGTCGAAGTCTTATACCCACTTACTTCTTGACATTTGCATCAAGCAGGCCATCAAACAAGCATCTTTATCTATCATGTGATCTCGCTTGTTCATCTCGTCCCTCCTATCAAAGAGTCCCCTGCTCACCTCAAAGCGAAGCACAACCGTGCTTTCGAACCCGCCATCATGACCCGAACAGACCTCAACATCCTCTGTTTCGGCGCCTCGATAACAGCAGGTTGGTCCGCGCACGGCCGTCACTACTATCCCTACGCAACTTGCCTAGCAGCAAGACTAGCAGACTCACTACCAACATCCCACTTTTCCATCGCCGTCGATGGATCACCTGGAGACACGATACTGCATGGGCAGTACATCTCTCGCATGACCAAGATCTTTAGTGGTACGAATGTACATTACGACTGGATCGTTATCCAAGCGGGTGGTAACGATCTAGGCTGGAACCGGACACCAGAGCAGATCTTCGAAGCGCTGAAGAAAGTGTGGAGTATCGCACTGCAGGCCGGGACAAAAGTGCTCGCATTAACAGTGACCGAGCATGCTGGTGCCTCTGCTAAGAATATGGCGAGGTTGAAGGCGCTGAATGAGTTGATTGTAGCACATCAAGAAGATGGGTTCTTCACTGCGGATGTTGCAAAGGCGATTCCGTATACTGATATGCCTGAAGAGGAGCGGAAGGAGGTTTGGGATGATGGTGTGCATTTGACGAAGGTGGGGTATGAGAAGATGGGGGATGCTATTGCGGATCGATTGATTGAGATTACGAAGACTTTGCCTAAGATGTTGCAGGGGCGTATGAAGCTATAGAATGGCACTATTTGACTGGAACAATTCCTTCGTCCTTTCTATTAAGCACCGTGTGAGTAATGTGCAGGCTGGCTACGAGATGAAGAGAATGCCAACAGAGGCAGCCCCTAGGAGCGTCTGCAGCAATGGGCTAGGTCGACCCGCAGAATACTGAAGGCATTGTGAGACCGGCTCCGGGTCGGTGCAAAAGAAGTGCAAACATGGCCCCAGAGCAAGGCTAATAATCGGGCGATTATCCGAATTTGAGTCTCGGTAAAGGAAGTTAAAGGCGAGCTTGGTCTCAACATCGAGCTTCCTAGTAATGGGTAATAGGGGGTGTCGGCTTGAACCTGATAAACATAATGGCCACGAGCTTGATGAAAGCGTGCAGATACATATTCGACGAGTTGCGGCCGCCAATAAGGATCATTTGGAGGTACAATTGTGTGATATCTCAAGTCCATATGAACGTTCTACGTTCGATTCCGCCATGAGACGGCAGATCACCAACACATAGGCATTCTACCCGTGCAACAACCCAGCCCACAACCACCATTCCTTTCAATACCCCCTCCCCCTCCCCCTCCCATACCCTCCCGGCCCCTCCGGCACCCTCTCCCCCCTCCTCCACTCCCCAGCCGGCACGCCCTCTCCCCCCAGCCTATCCCCATTGAACATCCCCCCACCCCTCATCCCCCCTCTCCCCCTAAACCCACCCCCATATCCCCTCCCAGGCCCATAATCCGGCCTTCCCCTCCCAGCCCCAACCCCCCTCCCAGGCGGCGGCGCAACAGCACCATCTGCCAGCGGCGGGAATATCGCACAAGATATATAGTCCCCTATCACGAACCGTGCATCTTGTAACGTTTTGTCCGGTTCGCCTTCTAGTAAGCCGGCCATTATACCGTTTGGGACAAGTTTCTCTTCATCTTCAGTAGGTAGTAGGCCGCGCCCACCTTCTTCGCTCCCTATGACGACGTTGCCGAGCTCTTTCGATAGGTAGCGTCCTGGTGCTGCTGGATGGGGATTGTGGGTGTCTGGGTAGACGAGGCGGTAGGCGAGGCGAGTGCCGATTGCTGGGTTGGGGAGGAGGGAGGGGAGAGCGGAGACGAGGAGGTGGGAGAGTTCGCGGAGGGTGCAGGTGGGCCAGGTGTAGATTTGGAGGTGGGGTGGGAGGGGGGTTGGTGTTGAGGTTGGGAATTCGGTCGGGCTGGGGAGGGTGTTAGTGCGGGTTCTTGTAGCGTGGGAAGGGCGTGCGGGAGAGAGGGGCGGGAGGAAGAGTGGGTCTACCTGTGGAAAGAGCCGGTGCGGTAGAAGAGCTTGAGGTGGAAGGGTGTGGTTGTTTGGCGGTCTACTTTTCCGTTTGGGGCGGTTTGCATCGCCATTGCGAGGAGGGGAGATGAGGTGTTGCTTTAATGTTGATACGTATTACCGTATGGCCATGGCTAGCGAGCGTCTTCACGGAGTCGTTTTCTGGTATGGGTGGTGTTGGGGGTTTACGTTTAATGGCTTATGAACATGAAGGATCTACAGCCTCGAGGTTCTTGATCACTCTCATTCGATCAGGCTCGGCGGCGACAAAATTGGCATTTCAGCACTTTCTTATGGCATTTTTGACCACATATCCTGTCTGGGGATATCGTGATTTTCGATCTCGATTGGGACTGGTGGGCTCTAAAAGGATTGCACTGGTTGCGCGCGATCAGACCGTGTGCAAGCCAAGATTGGTTCAAGATATTGCTGGGACAATGCACATAGCCGGTGACGATTCTTTTGAAGCCTTTCTAAGGGCAAATTGCATGCTTTAGTGTTGCTATTCACATTCCAACACAGTGGACCTTGCACTGCGCTTCACGTCAAGTATGCTAACCTCAACCCATTCTCTGTGACCTAACCGCCAATGACATGTCTTCCCCTCTTCCTGGGCTTAGAACTCGACAATCGTGTCGCCTCTCCTTTTGCCTCTAAACTCGTATTTGCCCTAGCGCAGATGGAAGAATCAGCATAATGAATCCTAGCGTCTTCCCGCCCTCTGTCTGCTTTAGGCTCATGCTCCTGGCACGACTTGCCATGGTGCTAATCTAGGGAAGGAGTAACTCACTTCCGTCACATACCCCATGTATCCAATGGCCGAGGGTATAGCTACGACGTACACGAACGTGATCCAGGCGGTCCGAGGGGTCCAGCGAAAGTACCTCCATCTGTTGGCGGACATGTCTAAACGAGTCCGCATCAGCAAAGTTCTCGATATTCATCGCAAGAGATTGAACGCAGCATGAAGTTCAAGGCACTGTGGCATAGGCACGACTCGAGTCAACTGGGAAGAGGAGGGAGCTTACTGTAGTATTTGACCATGGCCGGGTCCATGGCGAGAGCTGAGAAGAGGGAGCGGTTAGTAGATGTTCATTGGCCACGTGGGATACTGGGACCATACAGTGGTTGTGGCCCGCCATCTTCAATGGCTGGAAACTAGCAATCGGTTGTGGAGTACGTATTGAGCTTTGGGGTTGATGCTGCGATGATGAGGTTTAACTTAAAGCCACGCTAGAACTAGTCGGGTATCGGCCGAGGTTGTTCCGCGAATCATCTCTCGCAGTTCCATAACTGTTAGCCTTGTTTCCTCATTCGCCCTCGAAATACGTAGCATTGTCTCAATCTGAGGGTGTCTTAGACCTAATCTGCCAGCTCTCACTCTCCCACTTAAGCTGTCCATAGGCTGTTTCGCATGGATATGGGCTGCCATTCTACTCATTTTCGCAACTGGGTGATGCAGACTGATCTCGAACTCGCTGTCGTCATAATCACACATCCTTATTTGATGCTTGTATCAAGTCCCAAAGGCCGCTTCCCAGCTCATTGTCTTCGGGACACAACGATACAAGCGCCACAGATGTATACGTTCAATGGGATCCGCTTCGTGATCGAAGCTTCTTTGATGATGGACGCAGCGCAAACCTCTGGGGGTGGCTGAAGTTCCAACTGAATTCCGCGTACAACCGTGCAAATGCAAAGCCGCCCTGGTTTACACTATCAGATGGGAACGTATCTTCTCGGAAGCATGTACACATTGGCGGTGTGATCTCACATCAGAGCCGCGATCTTACATGAGCGTCATGATCTCATATTCCCATTGTAGTCTTGTCTCACAGATGGCATTAAATATAAAGGTAACCTACTTCCTGCTAGGACATCGTAGATACAATGATAGGTTTTTTAGGAAAATATCTCACACAGACAGGGACGGGATAGAACCACAAGCGCGGACCAAAATAACATTGCCGAGGTACATCTCGTTGTCACAAAGTGGTCAAAAGGTTCTCTGACATCTCATCGAATTTGGGCAACATCCTTCCCAACTTTGCTACACTTTCAGCATAATACTCCTTAACAATAGGCGATGGCTCCAGTAACAAGAGATTTACAGCAGGCTCCTACGAAGCCTGACCAGCGAGCTAAGGTTACTTTGTATTGGTGAGCCTTTTTCTTCTTCGCGCTCTACATCTCGACGAAGCACTTCTCAATGAAGGGAATCACAAACATCTTGCTCTCGATACCACCATAACATTTCGAGCTTGCCCGTTATCGCCATGACGCTACTTCCCCGGTGTACGAGTGTTTATGAGTGTATACCTCCTCTTAATTCAATCCTTCGAGCTGTATGGGAGAAATGGCTGACAATATGAAGGCTTGATAAGTCGCGTTCACAGCGTGTGCTATGGCTCCTCGAAGAGCTTAACGTCGACTATGAGCTCAAGACCTTCAAACGCCAGAACATGCTTGCCCCTCCAGAGCTAACAAAAATCCATCCATTGGGCAAGTCTCCAGTCGTGACTGTTGAATCGGAAGCAAGTCCAAAGCCGCTAGTCCTTGCCGAATCCGGCTACATTTTCGAATATCTGATCGATCATTTCGGCTCATGGCTCGCTCCAGAGAGATACCAGAAAGGCAAAGATGGAATGGTATGTGGGGAGACGGAGGAGTGGACTAGGTACAGATATTACATGCATTATGCCGAAGGAACCCTCATGCCATATCTGGTTACGTGGCTGCTCTTCAACAGTGAGTGGGAACATTAAGCTAGGTTTGTTGGCACGTTGCTGACCAGAAGGTCCAGCAATGAAGAAGCAGTCACCATTTTTCATCAGACCCATCGTCTCAATGCTCGCCGGCGCCGTCGAGTCCAACTTCCTTTTGCCAAATCTCAAGGCGAACTGGGCGTTTCTCGAGAGTCAGCTCGCGACTTCCCCTAACAACGGAGAATATCTCTGTGGGGCTCATTTGACTGGGGCGGACATCATGGTGAGCTTCCCGGTTGGCGCGGCCAAGGACAAATTGGGCTTCACGAAGGAAGCGTATCCTAGACTTTGGGCGTGGGTGGAAAAATGCGAAGGTACGGATGGTTACAAGAAATCTGTGCAGAAGATTATCGATGTAGAGGGATATTATGAGCCAGTTTCGAAGATGTGAGGCGAGGATGACGTGATGGTGGGCCTTTGGTGTGCTACAAATCGTGTATGACTAAGATATCTCGATGCAACGTTAACATTCATTGCACAAGTTAGGATTAGGTTATTGGTGAGAAATGTTATATATAGCATGGTGTAAGTGATAGTACATGCAGGTTACACTTACTACCTCTATCAGGGACACAAAACAGATCATGGACCCCCAGAAGAGAGTCCCCCGGGTCAACTCGTATATTCGAATCTCCGCAGATTGGGCGCTCATCACGCTTGAAAGGCTCGCTTAGTGAGCTCGCTTAGAGGCCCTCCGCCCGGAAAGACACAATTTTTTTGGTGTCCCTGACGAGACTAACTACTGTACGGATACCTCGACTACCTTACAAGTTACTAAGTTAAGGGGCTGGCCTCAGCCTCCAGAGCGGAGAGAGCCCGCACGCCCAGACTTCCATCCCACTCTAAAACACTTTGTACCGTCCCCGTCAAAAGATACTACGCCAACTCACTGTCGGCGCATGGGGTGGCGCCACTGCCTCTAGAATGCTCACATTACTATCCTTACAGCCTTAGGACACTCTGTCAATGGCAATGACTAACACTAGCTCCTTGAATCCTCCCGTTCGCCCTCCAGCGATTTCTAATCTCTCTATGAGCTATACCAAATACAACCTCAACCTTGCCACCACAAGCGAACCTCCAACGTGCTAATGCCCCTGTGGCCTGCGCGACGTGGAGCTTAGGTGATCTTGTTGCCACCACGTTCAAAAGGAGGTGTCCGTGCCAATTGATAGGTTGACTACTCGCCGCAACAAATTTTACTGCTTACGGTTTCGACATCCTTGCCTCCCACGCGTCAGCCGGCGCTGCCTCCCTCCCGTGTCTGCGGTGCCCTTGCCTCCTCTAGATAGGAGAGGCTGGAAGCTATCCCGTGGCATATTGCTCCACCGTCCCGAAAGGAGCTGCACGCCGGTCTGGGAAGCCTTGTGGTCCCGATATGTTCGCTGTGAACAACAGCGAGCAAGATCCATGGGTTGGCGATGATATGCAGGCAGGATCGCTGGTCTCCAGCGTATCTGGACAGTCGCGCTCTGAACTTGACAACTTCGCGGCGGAAAAGGCGGGAGGGAAGCAGGCTTCGAACCCCCTCGCACACGCGCTTGGTAATGGACCTACCAAGACGCCTGGAGTCCTGCGAACAGGCGAAGCGGCATTGATGCGAAATGGGCAGTCTGTGTTGCCCATGGAGAAGGCGTTTTCGATACAGATAGGTTGGAGACTGTTCAGGTTGTCAGGGGCTTCGATCATGTCAGATGGTAAGCAGGTTGCAAACGCAGGCTACGTAGAGACTGTGCTGAAATCCCTAGAGCGCCCTCCTATTTCTCTGCCTACTTTGACGAACAGCTGCGACTAGAAGAACGTGGTAGCGGCCAAATGAAGACACTTTTCATCGACAGAGACCCGGACACATTTGCGGATATCTGCCGGCATCTGCAGGGTAAGGAAATCCTGCAACGCCAACGTATCGTGCTGACATCAGGTACACAGGATACTGGATTACGCCTCGTGACAATGCTCATTATGTCAAGCTTTACGCCGATGCCCAATTCTACAGCTTACCACGCCTTATATCGCTACTGTTCGACTCAGAAATTTACGTCGCAATCGGCGGCCAACAATTTCAGATACCTAGAGATACATTCTCAGGTCCCGGCAACTCCTCCAACTTCTTCTCCCTGGGCTTCGCTGGCTTTCTCGGCACTCGCGATGACGCATTTCCGGGTCTCGAGAGCAAAGGCCTCATGCGCCCTCCACCAGTTCAACCTCAGAGTGTCCCAAACCGATCACCAAAAGTCTTCGCCGACCTCATACACCTATCGCGGGGCTATCCACTGACGATTCGCGACGCCAACCACCGCGCTGAACTCCTTAGCGACTGCAAATACTACGGCTTCAAAGGCCTTATGCACAAGATTTTCGTCCACTCCATCAGCTACAATGCTGAGCGCGGCACCTCCGAGATTGTCATGCGCCTTGAAGATCTACACAAATCCGGAATCTCTTTCATTGGTGACGCCTCACCGTCAGATCAATCACCACTTGGTGGCTGGGTCAACTATTCTCGGCCCTTCGTCGACGAGCAAAGCTATGAATGCGTAGTCGAAATCGGCAACCAAGAAACAAAGATCGACTTCCGCAGCATGCGTGCAGACTTTTATGGCGACACCAAAGCGCGCATATCGTCCCTCTTCCAAGTCGTAGCGGACAAGATGAACCTCCCAAGTAATCTTCCACTCGGCCTTATGATGTCCTCCGGAGGCGCCTCTGCAGCCTCTGCCAGCCCAGCAAATACGCCCCTCAGCGAAGATAGAGTGAAGATCCGCATCGGCCCTGAGGCGCACGTCATTCTTGACGGGGAGAACCATACCATGGATGAAGGCAATCTCGACCTCCAGCATAATTTTGATTCCTCCTCTCCTGCTTCCAGCTCATCCGCCTTACAGACTCCGACCATTGCCTCTCCCTGGCTAAATCCTAGCAGCAATACCCTCACTCACACGAACTCAAGACCTCCGCCTACTAAGAAACGAAAGAGAAGAGGCAGCTTGGACGATTTCGGAGAGTGGATTGTCAAAAAGGGGCAGTGGCGGTTGAGAGTGCAGCCGAGGACGGAGCCGAATCCGAGGAGTATGACGAATGGAGACTCGGGAATGGAGATTATACTTGTGGCTGTCAAGTTGAATGCTGTTAGTGGGCAGAGGGGGAGGAATATAACGCGAGATTACCTCAGTTGAGTTGATGAAGGGATGTACAGGTTGCATGTTGAGTGTATATGGGTGATCTCTTCTGATGGCATTTAGCGGTGCATGCAAATGAGCGTGGCGTTGCAGGTCAGCGAGAGCATGGTTCATACATGGTAGATACCCGTATTGTTGTTGCTGGCAGCCACGACTTGTAGGAATAAGTGGCAGGTCTACACTCTTCCACCTTCAACAAGCTTCGCTACCATAGCCCTCGGACCTTCATCCGTCGGAAGTCTCGACATGTCCTTATTCGTTTCCCTGATCTGTGCAATATCATACTCTTACTACACGAAGCACCCATAACCGCCTGTTCCACTTCACGCCAATCACTCTTCTCCATATCCTCTCTACCGATTTAACACGCCGCTTATTACAGTCTTTGCCAACCTCTTTCAAAAAAAACAATCTCTTTGCGGATTTTATAGAGAATGCTAGACTCCATCTGTGCTCTCTTGTCCAATACGCAATGGTCTGAAATGTGCGATTGCAAGGTCATGATACAGGATATGCAGGTAAAGACCCTTATGAAGAAGTTGAGCTTTGCGTGAAGTCCTGAGCTGATTAATAGGCGTAGGTTGGCTGAAGCCTTGAAGAAGTCGACAAAGTATAACCATGTACCAATTTTCGATTTCAAGCCATTAAACACGATGCCAGCAAAAGCGCACAAAATCCCTTTGAACGGGTACTTCTTCCAACAATTTTGTGAGGAGACGGTCAACATAGAAGCAGCACTGTTGGGATATATACAATTCACGTAGCCGTGTCTAATGAGTGGATTTCACAGAAGCATTTGTTCATTTCTTGTGCATGAACGGTTAAGACCCAATGACTACCGGTAGGAAGTGGTCTTGCATGTTGTTGTGGTATCTTGGATGATAGCTCATGGCGGCTGCTGTTGCAGATCGAGCGATTTCTTGACAGGGATCTTCGACTGGTGAGGCTGGCAGGCGCGATAGCGCAGCGCAGCGCAGCGCAGCGGCACGGGGCTGAGCAACTTCCTTCTTCAAAGCACCTCTTCACACATCTCCTCTTTCATCATTCCACAATCTTCAGTATGGAGCCGTTATCAATCCTAGGTCTTGGGACTTCGATCATCCAAACTATAGATGTGCTTGCGAGAACGATCAGTGCTCTGCGCGGACTCCAGCGGCGGTGGAAATCTGCGGACATGACCATCAGCCAGCTAATTGGGCTATTGAATACGCTGAAGGCTGCTTTGAACCAGATCTCAGGCTGGATTTCCGAAAGCCTGGAAGATGCACCACATTACTATCAACTGGACATGGACCTTGTAGCAGCAACGGAAAGCTGTAACGTCCTGATTTCGTTCTTAGACGATTATATCTCAAGCCTTGAGTGGGACGACAAAGACAACTTGACTCTCCAAAGTAAGATTAAAGCATTCTCGCAAGATATCCAAGTTAAAGACTGCGTGAATCACTTGGGAAATCAAGTCGCAGCCTTCAACCTCCTTCTAACCGCATTCAACTGGTGAGGCGTTCCTTTGATTGTGCCTTCGAAAAGCAGTCCGCTGAAGGTCATGCAGCCAATCTCTTTCGCAGCAGAAAGCACTCTTAGAGGCGAACCATAGCAGACACATTTTCGATCAAGTAAAAGATGCGTCATCCTCACTGGTTGTCATGAGGGATTCGAAGTCGCTACACAGCTCGTGGATCACCTCAACTGAGCGCTCATCAGTATTCGAGCGAGCGTTCGATTTTGATGCACAGATCCTGACAACCAAGATCTATCAGACAAGAATAAGATCTCTCATCAAGAGAGTCACTCGACGACGACAAGACCACGCTATTACACCTCTGCCCTACAGTCAATCGCAAATGCCCTCCACTCTCAATGATGATCCTCAGGGATCTTCCACCGCAACAGAAGGCTTGCACACTGATGCGGTCTCGGCAAGTCCACTCGTTATGCCTCAAAGGCCGTCAATTGCGATCAATGCGCCATCTACAGAAATATGCACGTCGATCAGCCCTATAACGCCTTGTGTTGCGAATGATTCATCCCAAGCGTGCCTCCGGCCAAAGAGCTCACACGAACCGACCTCCTTCGAATCGGTACGCGCAGTGATATGGAGAAACCGAGATCGCTATGAAGGCATCGACTTTTGTAAAGCGCTAGTGGATAGTGGCTCTCAATACTCCTACGTTCTTGAAGCTACGGTCAAGCGTCAAGGTCTTGAGGTAGAATCTTTGCCAATGAACTCTACAGCTGCGTCTTTCCGACCTGTTTGGGGGAAAGTGATCGGTTATTTGCAGCTTAATGACTTGTTGGTCAACGCGAGCGCTTGTCCTTGCAATGAATGTACGCGATTTTTCGTTGTTGACAAAGTGCCCTACCGTGGGATAGACATGGTATTGGGCACAGCTTTGGTCAGCAATGCTACGAGTAGGAAAAACTAGAGTGTTTTTAAACGGAAGTCAATTCAATGGTTCTTTCCTGGCAAAGATTCCAATTATTTCCTTCACCAAATCTAGAATACTTCTACGATTAAGGACGACACGTGTTTGACAACGTCAAGAGAGCTGTCGAGCGGTAGCTACAAAGCTGTGACTAGTCGAGAACCTGTACAGGGGCCAAAGTCTACAATAATGATCATTCACTAGAACGGGCCATCCTATCAAGGTGAGGGTCCGCTTTAAGCTCATATGTGTACGTTGAACTTAACGCGACTGTAGATTTTTGCCTCAAGCAATTAGTACTTTCGGATACTGAAAAGGTTGCGTACTAGCATAATCTTATATTCAGGCCTAGGTCCCTGACTGTCACAGCAAGGACTAATCCCGCAACAAATATCATTATCATCTCCATCATCTACAACAACAGCACACATACCCCTCAACACACGCCAATACTTCAGACCACAAATCCTAGCAGCATCACAAACTCAAATCTCCCCATCAGGCTGCGGCTCCCTCTTATCACTCCTCGTCCCCGCCAACACCCCCTCCTCCTTCTCATACCCCCTCTGCCCCTCCTGCACCCTCTCATCAGCCATCTGGTTCCCACTCCCAACACTAGCCCCCACCCCCGCCAACCCACCCCCATGACCCCCCGGATTCGTCCGCCCATCATGTCTCAGCTCGTTACTCGTCTGCCCCTGTCCCGGATGCCCAAGGCCAGTATGCACATCTGCCGACGTAGCGCCTCCGAGCGTCGACGAGGCTGTCGTTTTCGTGCTTTCTTTCCCGTGCAAGCGGTCGTTGTCGTCGTTGAGCGCTTGTCCTGGAACCGAGGATGTGGTGTTTGGTGCGAAGGTGCGGTCTGCGGGCGCGGAGCCGGGAGGAAGGGTTTTGGCGTGGAATTCGGGGACGGCGTCGTTGCCGAGTAGGACGCCGGGTTTGTGCTGTTGATGGGTATTTCGTGTTAGTGTTTTGGGTTGGTTGTGGTTTATTGGAGGGAGGTTGATGGGGGAGGGTAGAGGGGAGGGAGAGGGAGCTTACGCCTTTGGTTGTTAGGGGCTCGTCACGCTCGATGTGGGAGCCGATTTGGCCGGGTTGGTTGCTGGCAGCGTCGGCGTTGCGGGAGGCGGACATGGTTGTTGATGATTGTTGATGATTGTAGATTTGTATAGAGACTCTGAGAATTGGACTTATAGACTGCCAAAAATTTAGAAATCGTCGTGTTTTGATGTTTAGAATAGTGCTAGATGAGGGAGGGTTTGTTGTGTGTGTGGTGAGACAAACAGACGTCATAAAAGTTGAAAAGCAATACATCATCGATCGATACTCACGGTAAGGCTAAGCGAAAGCTAAAGCAATGTTCAGCCTTATCCTCAGGAACGAATCGTTGATCATCGAATTGCGCAACGCAGAGTTTGGTATGTATGGATACCTCTTTGAAGGGCAGTGGTAAGGATACAATGATAGTACCTATTCAGGCTGTCTGCGCGCTCGTCGTTTCATCGAGTCCCAAGCCAACGCCTTGCCTTCGCCCGTGCATAACTGCAATCAGACATTTACCTACTGCCTCCAAATCTCCGAGCAGTCCCACATGGCCCCTCTCCGTTCTCACTCTTCCACCCTTTGCACACTGATATCCTTGAGGTAGCATTGCTGCTCTCGCAAGACATACGCCATCGCCGCTACCGAATTGCAATTCATCGTAAGCATCTGTATGCTTAATGGCTTCACGTGAAGCTACACGGGCGGCCGCAACAGTAGGAGTGTTGGTAGCGTAGAGGATAGCAAGAGGTGGATAAGCATTGACGGCAGTGTGAGATGGGTTGTGTGCAAGTTGGGACTTGAAGGCTAGGGTCTCATTAAGGGTACGCTCGAGATAGGCGATGGCTTCGTTCAAGGGGATAGTGCATTTCGGAGTGTTGCCGTTGCTAGAAATTGAAGGCGGCGGTGAGAGCTGTGGGTCTAGAGCACGAGTTGTGGTGGGGTCAGCCAAATCGTTGATCTTAGTGGCAGCGGCGTTAGCTGCATGGGCGAGATTCGATTTGTTGTCTCCGGGACGGGGGCTCGATGCTTTCCTACTAGATAATGGCAGTGAGGGCATTGACGGGAATATCTCAGTCACTGATTCGAAGAATGTCTTATTTTCCGGCGAATTAATAGGAGGCAGAGCAGGTGCTATGCAAGGCGACCAGGCATATTGCTTCCACTGTCCCACGTCGAAGAAATCGACGGGGTACTCCTCTTTGGTCTCTCTGTTGATGAAGCATTTACCATCATCAGGTAGGAGGAGGTAGCTACTCCGCAACGTAAAGTTGACCTGAGCAGTGAGTACTTTCGAACTCAGCAGCACCTCGTCACCGTTTCGAAGGGGGCCAAGAATGTTAATGCAATGCTGTGGAACACCAGCATACACCACACCTGCAAACAGCTCCGGCCGCTGATTGATCGCATGCCTTGTAATCAGGCCCCCCATACTGTGGGCAATGATTGTGGCCCCCCTTTGACCTCTAGGCATACCCGAGGCATTGCATTCCAGCTTCTCAAGAAATGCAATTAGCCGTCGACTAAGCAGGTGAGGGCTCAGTCGCCAGTCATAACCGTAATCGTGGACTCGTAGTCTATTCTCCTGGACGTTCTTGCAAGTCCGTAGGCGCTTCAAAAGCCTTCTACCCATGTCGACTGGCCCAATATGGCTCAACATGCCAGAGGCCCAGATGTGTTTCTCCATATCTTCTTCGTCCGCTGGCTGTAAGCCAACCTCGAGATTGACTCTGCGAATGTTCAGGCCGACTTTGACCGGAACCCATAACTGACGATATGGATGTTGCGCGGATCGCAGGATCGAGCCTCGATAGCCACCCATGACGACAATGTCACCTGTGAGATTTTCTAGAGCGTTTTCAAGATACGAGTGAGTCGGGTTCGAGGCCTTGCGATTTGAGCGGTATGCCTCGAAATTCGATGACTTCTGTAAGTCTCTGGAGGCTGTTTCCATACCATCACTTGTCAGGGTCGTAGCGCTGTCAAAAGGGCTAAGTACATTGCTGCCATGGACTGGCTGTTTTGGTTCGCTCGGAGCACGGCTTCTAGTAAAGTCGGGACGGAAAGATGCCAGATTGAGACCCGATAAGTTTGGCATGCCAGGGAGCTTTATGCTGGAGTCTTGAAGACTGTCTTTGATTGCCTTCATCCTACTGTTCACTTGTTCCTGCACATGCTCCCACCTGCTGTCATCGCCTAGTGAAGAGCCTGTTGATGTAACGCGTCGCAGCAGTAAGGACTGATCAGATGTACTTCTTCGTAGCCGTGGGTGTTGTGGCGGCTGCACGGAGTCTGACGCCGCTCTTTGATGACCTCTATTGCTCACGTCGGTTCTACTCTGCACAGTGGCTGCGTTCCACGCAGCAATCGTTCCATCTCGTCCCCTACCACGATCTTCGATTGGACGGCTTACAAACTGTCTATCCAAGACTGAGCTCGACCCTGGTATGGCGTAGGTACTTGCCCTCTTCTGGCGCGTTGGAATTTTCCTTAATGGTGAGCGAGACCTAGCATTGCTCAGGATCGATGACAGGCTCGGTACAGAGAAATCTTTGAAAGAAGGTGTCTTCGGTCTTGATGGCAGATTGAGATTTGACAGGTATCGCCTGACACTAATGTCAGGGAATATACTCATGGCCTCGAACGGTTGACTGGCCTGTCGATCTGTCTTCGAATGTTCGAACGGCTTCGGAGTCGCTCTCCATGGTGACGGAAGATTGGCTGTTTGTGGTCTGCTAGTTGGCGTTGATGGTGTCGTATCATTGTCTTCACTTCTCAGTGGCAAAGGATAGTGATGATCGGCATCACTTTCTTCCCTCTCTGGCTCATCGGCGCCACCATCGAATAGACCGCCCCCTTCAATTCCAGCCAGAGCCGCTGCCTTCTCTGCCGCGGGTGTTTGCGGCGAGGTGAGTCTTGTCTGCGCCCTGCCAATGCTGAACCCAACCACGGATCTTGCGTCTTCTTCTGGCATCTCACTTCCGCCATCTGCATCTGCTTCTTCTGGAGGCGAGCAATCGTGTTCTACAGGCACAACTGACTGGTAGCGTGGCTCGGGCATTCGCAAGCGCATTGGCTTCACCACGGAAGTACTTTGGAGTTTGTCTACATCCATGGTCGATGGCCTTTCCTCCACAGATGATGTTTCCATTGTGATATGATTCCCGGCTAAGAGCCACAACAGAGTATTTTTCTCAATTGCGATTCGCTGAGGAGAGAGGTCACGAGACCAGTCGTTCTTGGGTGGTTATAACAGCGCCATTGATGATGCAGCAGGACATGATCTCTAGAGCTGTGGTTATGACGAGGCTGTCAGCTTATACAACGAGATTGGGGAGTGTAAGCACGGTACAGATTGGGATAATCCTTGCGAGCTGCTCCGTCTCAGCCGACAATGAGGCCACTGTCTCTTTTCGCGTCATGGTCTGAGGGACATCGCCAACGCAGGATGAAACAGGCCAATCCTGACTGCAGCCGAAACTTCTAGTGCTTGGATAACCCATCAGCATGCTAGTGAGTCTGGAGCCCCAATGGCAAGGAAAGCGCGGAGGATGATAAACCTTTCTCTTGGCAACGGTCATCCAAGAAATTGCAATTACGTCAGCACTGCATTCCAGATTGCTTGGCTTGGGGCTTGGCATTATATACCAGTCTTCGAGTCGAATCGATTACCACCATGGCATGAGAGCCTCGAAGAGAGTAGACCTTAAGCCCCCTATCAAATGTTCCTGTAGGCTGAACAGCCTGCAGTGCTGTCGGAGACGTGTTTTGTCAGCTGAGCGCTACAATGTCCACCATCGCCAAAAGGCACGGATCCCACTAAAGCTTCATTCCTTGATCTCTGAGTGCGGCCTTTCACTGTGGTTTGGAATCACGAGTTATACGAGATTCGTATATATCTGTTCCCTTCATGGTTTTCCACCGTGACCGGAAGCAAGCAAAGCCATGGAGTCGCATAGCGTTGTTTCGCAGCTCATGAGTGGGCAAGAGGTTCGAAGAAATTTTCAATACAAGTCTCTTTCTTCAATCAGTATCTTGAAACAAATTCTGTGTTTAGATATGGCGAATGACCATGGAATCGGGGTCTATTGCATGTTTCGTGTTCCTCATCCCCGAGCTTTTCTGCAATTAGACTTAATATCCGAGCGCTACTACAGTTGCACCTGAACGGTCAAAGCTACGCGTCAAGAGTTGACAGTAGTGCCACAGGCGATATCGCTGATAGAGATTCGTAGAACACGTCGGAAATTTGCCGCCACCCGCTGCTTATACGAACATGCGACATGTCTATAACTCACTCGCAGGACGCCAAAGATGATCTTCACTTGGGTCCTTGATCAAGATCTACCAGACATATTTCATCGTCGGATCACATGATTGTCATGCCCTATGTCGATCACGATGCGGTTGCCACATGCCAAACTTTGTCTGATTGCCACGGGCCTGCTGAGTACAACGTGTGCTTTCCCTCAGGTCATAGACAATTGTATGACTTTTCTCCATCATAGCTCTGCTCAGTCACATTACTGTACAGCATTGGAAGGCATCTTGGTCGGACGTTACGCCGCCTTCAATTGTGGCTCCAACAATCAGTAAGACTCCTTCAGCGCTTTTCTGTTTGAAAAGCTATTTGGAAGGATGTTGTTGAGCCGAACCTTGGGTGTCCGGCACTGAAACCACTGATTCCATGCTCGGAAACCCTTTAGTGGACCACCGCTGATCTCAGCAACTTTATCAGTGCTATTGTAAAACTCATTCACACCCTCCAGCAAACTCTACCACTCGCCCTTACAGACACGTCCATGCCTGATCCTGGTCCCGCCTACACAGCATTCTTCAAAGAAAAAGCCAATGCCCCTTTCGTGCACGGAATCCTTTACAACATAGCCCATGGCACCGACGTTCCAACCTGGGCGAACTCTACGTCATTAAAACAGGGAGCTCCCGCATTTGTTTGCGCAACAAAGCCAGGCCAAATCATGTGGTCAGATGTCGATGGAATAGCGCAAGATGGATACACAGACTGCATGCGAGTAGGTGCTGCCGCGAATGCTCTCCTGGGCGTTCGTGTCATCATTCTATGCCCCGAGTTCTTTTCATTCCCTGCTCAGCCTCCACGTTCAGAGAGTCAATGCATGACTGTGGATCCTCAGCACCCTAATAGCTTCTTAGAAGATGGAGAATCCTTGGTCAGATATCAGCTGTGGGTTTTGTTGCATGAATTGGCACATGAATATATTTACGCTGCTAATGGTGGGTCTTCGGACATCTATTTGGTAAATAATAATTTGGATTTGCAAGCCGCTGAGGCTGTCAAAAATGCGCAGAGCTTTACTTACTATGTGGCAAGTAAGTTGGCTACTTAAGTCTTCCTCATTCACTTATCACACTGGGCTAGGTTGACCGTCATGACAGATTTATTCCTGGGTTGTACAAAATTCCCACATCCTGGGACCAATTCGCCAAGTACGCAGACGCGTCGTATTGAGTTGCTGGAGACTAATGGTAATCCAACTCCTGATGCGACGAATATAAGCAGTGCTTGGGAATGGACGTTCTCAGCTGCAGAGATTGCCAAGCCGTACGACTTGACAAAAGTTCCTTAGATGGCACCAGTACCAGGATGCAGGATATCGCTAGACTTTGAGCGTGCTTTGTCCCTGATTTGCTTGTATCTGAACAACGTTTCAACACTTACGAGCCAAGATACGACTTCGATAGGTTAACCTTACCTACAGTACTGTTAATAGAGTGCCAACCATTGGCACGATATCCTGCTGGTCCAAATGCAAAGACTTTGAAACCACCAGTCGCCAGAGAGCCCCATTTATGATCACTCTTTCTTTACCTTTCGGCCAGGTTAGATCATCAGTGTTGCTGGGATCAGAAGCGCACAGATCTACGATTTTTGTTACACAATCATCGCCTTCTTGACAGGCATGCACCCATCTTGCCAAAGCGCCACAGATGTGGCAGTATGTGCTATCGTTGTTCCACAAGCCTAGCTATCTCGAGGGTTTGCGCGGATTATCCATATTCGATATTGAAGCGGGGATAGAGCTGGATCCTCGAAAGAATTCGGTGACTGGGGATACTTCGAGGAGCCTGGTAACTTCGTTAGATTACTCTTCTACACTAGTTTTGTCGTCAGGGGGAAACACATCGAACATTGCTTCAATACCCAAAGCACAATACATCTGCCAAGTCATATGTTCCTTTCATACATATCACACGATTATCCTAAATCAGACAGACTACCAAATACTGCCGTTGCTGCCAGCCAGCCCAGCCTACCCTCTCCACCCCCAATTTAAGCAGCCCTTCTCTCCTTTCCACTAATCAGATAAACATTCGCCCTTATCTCCAACAGTGGATCCGCACTAGCTTGAATACCCTCCACACGCGGAATAGGATCATAAATAATCTTCTTCTGCTCCTCCTCATTCTCCCCCACAACCTTCTCAACCCTAACCTCGCCCAACTCCACCAACTTCCTACTCTCCGGCCACCGAACAGTAGCATCATCAACAACATCCCCTTCCTCCGCAATCTGAGCCAGCAACCTAAACACCGTCTCCTCGCCCTCTCCCACCCTCTTCCTCATCTCCTCAAACAGATAATCCGCAACCTTACCCTTAAGCCCTTCCTCATCAAGATGCTCCTCCCCCAAACTCGGCACAACACGATACCGAAAAACCGTCTCCCTCCCCTCCCCATCAACAAACTTCAACGCATTAACCCCATAAAAAGCCTCTCGAGCAAAACTACTAGGCGCAGCCTTCTCCGCCTGAATAAACGCCAACGCAGCAGGATGACTTCCCAGAAACTCCTCCACAGCACTTACCCCCCCTTTCTCCGGCGGCGGCGCGCTCAACGCTTTCAAAAAGTCAAGGAATTCAGCGCCCGTTCTGGTGGGGAAATAGGGCGTCGAGTGCGCTATGATGTCCGTGTGGACGTGTTCGGCGATGTGGAAACGGATGCCGATGCCGCGGGGGTTGGCGTTGGGGTCTGTGTCTGGGATGTGTGGGAGGCCTGTGGAATCTGAGAAGCGGATTGTTAGGGGGGTGGTGGGGCTGTTGAAGTGGGGGGCTGTGGTGAGGGTTGCGGCGGCTTTGGAGGGGTGGAAGGTGCCGGTTAGGAGGAGGCCTTTGCCGTGAGCTGGGAGGGGAGGGGGTTAGTTTGGGGTTTTGCTTGGATGGGGGGAGGGGTGGGGTGGGTGGACCTGGACGTATGCCTGGTTGGGGGCCGAAGAGGGTGTGGAATTGGGATACGAGGTCTTGGCTTGTTTTGAGTATTTGTGGGTCGGATGAAAGAGGCATGATCAACAGATGATGGTTGTTACCAATGAAGATGGTTAGATTTTTTAAAGGGAGGGAAAAAGTTGACTCGGATCTTTCTGAAATTGTAATCTCACATTTGTATATCCCTTATTTGTAACAAGGCAACAAGTGCAGACGGCATACTTACCAGACCCTTTTCCGTGATTACTGTACTGCTTGCATGAGATAGATCGACTATCTCAAATATCTAAGGTAGTGGAACGAATAAGATGTCTGAGCTTTTACAAATCGCCTGCTCAACAGCCAACGAACCGGAGGATGGCGCTTGTTCTACCGTCCCTCCAGTCATGGGAACAGCGCTGCTCAATAATGAAGGAGGATGATAAGGAGTCTGTTGGTGGTGTGTGGGGATATCGGCGATCAGCTGGGGGCTGATGCAGGGCCTCAGCCATGCCAAGGAGGCGTTTCTCATCCTATGGTCTTCAACCATTACCGAGTTGATGCTTACAAAGCGATTTGACAAGGTTGGGATCTGTATAATATTTACAGGCGAATCAATCATCTAGTGTATGATGTGGACGATGAATGACTACGGACCGATAGTAGCTTCTTGGAACCTCAAGACTTGGGTAAATGGTCACACTTAGCTATTTCGTCGATGAATGATAAAACCGAGCTGATGAGGATGCAAAGCTCAACAGCATACTATCTGCAAGCAAATCCCTACGTTCTCCACCGAATGTGCGGGACAGATGCTCTACATGGCAGCGTTCATTGATAGTTGATTCTGTTTTCAGGCTGATAAAGACCCTAAGAATTCTTGGGCCCTCAATTTGGCACAAAATAGAGAAGGTGGAGTACTTGGCGTTTCGTCCTCAGCAATGGAGAGCCAGCAGTAGATCGGTGTTATGATTTGCGATGAATGAGACCTTGCGTCAATCCCATGTGTGTATCCATGAGACCAATGGAGACATTGTTACAAGAAGGCAATATACTCACAATTTTGTCAATCTTGAGCACTCCATCCACGGCCAAATAGATATTCATCTTGATAGACCAGCATACATGAGTGCACATTCCATCTTCATAGTCACCAATCTGTTCTGTCGCCGCATAGCCTCTGCTCGGCAGTTCAAGCTCCTTTGTGTTGTTCTGCCTTCTCCAGCCTCTACACTAGCCCTTGATCGTCCGTTGGAACCAGTGGATTGAGATAACGTTTTAGCAATTGCCTCATGACTAGTGACCAACTTCTCCGAAGACTACCGCTACCTTGAACACTTGCTCCAAGATGCTCGAACTTTGATCCATGGAGAAGAATTTACGTGCTTGTTGGCGCGTTTCAACTCTCCCACAGAAAGCTCTGCGTGCTTTGTATTGAGCTTTACAAGAACAATCAATGGGAGATGGGCGGTAGAATCGAGGTTAGTGGTGTGTGGTTGATGGGCTGAAAATCCGGAGATGTCAGCTAAAGTGATGTATCAAAGCTATGATGTGTCGTTCATTTCCTCAGATACTGCAAGTTATTGATAGCGAAGACCGAAGTGAAAGAAGAAGTGAAATGTAGATAGGGCTGGCCGCCGGGGCCCTATATAACTTAGGGCTATGGTCTAGGGACCCTCGGGTTTCGAAGGCTTGGAGGCCAGCTAAGGGGTCACGTGGGGGCTCGGTCAACTAGTAGGCGGACTCGGCCGAGTACCTTAGGCGAACTGTCCCGCCATCTACCTTATAGTCTTGTCCTCTAGCTAGCCCACCTTTGTTGATACTTACTGTAGCAATACTCGCTAATGTGACATTTACACTTTCTCTTCCACCAGCTAGGGGGTGTACAGAGCTTTTGTTCCTACTGTGTATGATACCTTCAACGTGGCTATGCCCTTGGTTGGATTTCCCCGCCTCCTTCTCATCGGCGTACTCGTTTTCTGCCTCTTCACCGGCGTCTCTTTCTTTCGCCAGCATCCCCAGGGCCGCTTACCCAACTTCTGGGCGCATCAAGCAGTAAATACAAACGAGAATTCACCCTTCAGTTTCAAGCCCTCACCTGGAAAGCTCAAGGACATCCGCAACTCAACACTTGGGGTGAGCACGCCGTTCTCTGCTGAGAGTGCAGACTTGTTAATCTTACCAATCCTGCAGTTCCAGAAAGTCTTCCTCATCAACCTCCCTGGACGTCCAGACAAGTTTGACCAATTCGCCATTGCCGCATCGTTTACAGGCTTCACTTATGACCTAATTGAAGGTGTAAAAGGCGCAGATGTACAGAACAAGTCATTGCCGGCGCTGAAGGGCTTACCTGCTGTTCGTGGTCATATCGAGTGATGTCTCAGGAGGAATGCTGAACGTTGCTACAGACAGAAAGGGCTAGAAACAATATTGTTGGATGCTGGCGGGCACATCTGAACGCCGCTAGGACGTAAGCTGAAGGATGATTCCCATATTCATGCTACAAAGGGTACTGACTCTATTACCTCTAGAATTGTCAGGAACGGTCTGTCATCAGCTCTCATAATTGAAGATGACGCCGATTGGGACGTTTACATCAAAGACCAACTTCAAGAGTTCGCTGCCGGCAGCCAATTCCTTTCCGGTGTAACCGCTGGCCAGAAGCCTCATTCCCCCTATGGCGATGACTGGGACCTGCTATGGCTTGGGCACTGCGGAGCACAGTTTACGCCAGGTGATAAGCTGCAATGGGCCATCGAGAATGACGCTACAGTACCAGAACCAAAACGACGTGCGAATTTTGGTGGTGAGCCAGATATAGCTGCGGCAGGCTATGATAACAGCACGCGCGTGGTGTTTCGAACCAGTGCTGGCGCCTGTACATACTCTTATGCGCTATCATACCGCGGTGCGCGAAGATATTTACGCAACCAAGCCCTCCTGGAGACCTTCACCCCCATCGACCTCGGAATCAGCAAGATGTGCAAGTCCAAGGATACCGAGTTCAAATGCTTCGCCCCTTTCCCTCAACTCATAGACAGCCACAAAGCAGCAGGGAGAATGAGTCGAGACAGCGATATCGCCAAATACAGTGCGGATGATGTCAGGGAACATGGCTTTACTTTCAATATTGTGCACAGTATCCGCTTGAACATAGATAGTCTGCTGGCGGACGGGAACGCGCCCATTCAAAGGCAGTGGCCCGACGATCCCAAGGTCATTGGTCCACCACGGTCGAGGGCGATGGTACAATCCCAAGATTAGGTTTGCCACAACATTGAAAGCCTCATATGCAGCAATATGACGTGGCAACCTTGGAACATAGATGAGCATCATACATAATCTACAGGTCGGGTATAATGTTGCATACTACTGCATCCTTTAGCTTGTTACTTGTTGACTGGGACGTCAGTGAAGCTGGGCCATTATATCAAATTATGCTGTATGCTAAGCAGTGAGATCGATTCCTCTCCGCTGCACCCACAGATACTCGGGCCAAGTCTCCACTCACACATGATCAACTTGCACATGATCTTCAACTCGTGGTCCCGCCGGGGTTGGAGCCACACGGTTAGCTTATATGCGGAAGCATCTATAGCTCATGTGCAGCGCCGCCTGGACCCTTACAAGCAAGGCGCTCAAAGCAGGCTTCGCTTAAGGTTTTGGCTTGAGTGGCTTCCTGGGGCCCTTGTTACGTAGGAAGGGAATGATACACTGGCTTACTGTATCTAAGCACCATAATTCCTAGAAGGCTTCCTCAATTCGGAGCTTCATCCATCTTACATAGCCCCAATGTCAGTGCAGGAACGTACCGTGAGGTACTTCGTCTCCACCGGTATCATCATGACGGTTTCAAGACGTTCCGCTTTGAGTCTAGCGGAATGCAGGGTATCCTGAAGGCTCCGATAAGACCTTTCGTCTCACGGAAGGCCATTCTTCTATGCATTCTTCAGACATTTCTCGAGCTATTCCTTGAAGAACATTCTTCGTGCCACGCTCCTAGGACAACAATGGAATCAAGGAAGTACCCTGTGTCAAGTCCTGCTGCCTTCTGCTTATCTATCCGTCCACTGCTCTGGACTTAGTATCACACTGAGGCTGATCATCTGCGCACTCGGTAAGATTCAGCAGATACCCTGAGGTAAATACACGGGATCCCGGCACCTCTGACTGAGACCTGAGTCCAGGCCCACATGGTACCACCGGCGCGTCTTGCCAAGTTCATGTTTCGTGTGGTTTCCGCATCGTAATCTGATTCGAAAGCAAAGTCTATCTTCATCATCCGCTTGTACACGGGAAAGGCAACTTCCCTGCTAGCGATTTTGATAGGTACCCGGTATTGTAGTTCATGCAGAGTAATCGAAAAGTGGAATCAGAGGGATGTCGTGATGTGTTCCGACTCCGAGGAATGCGCAGCTTGATTATTCGACCCCGCCATTTACGATTCACGGCCTCTACGAAGCTATACACCGGTCACGCTCATATTGCCCTCCGTTAGCTAATCAATGCACATTAGGCCACAAGTTCTTGTTTGTGTATAGTCATCACTTTGTGTAATTCTGCAAACTTGCTCTCAGAAATTCCTTTACTACATTAAAGACCATCAACTAGGCTATGAAGGCATCTATCATCTCCCTTGGACTCAGTGCTGCACTGGTGGCCGTCACCCCTCTGCAGCACCCTTTGCTTCAATGCGATCAATCTGAGAAACAGCCCTTGTGCATTGACTCAAGAGGTAGCAGCACCGACCCCGGTACAGCACTTCGGACAGCGGTTGTGGATCCGGAAGAACGTGGCTTAGGGTTTGATATATCACAGCAATGGAGTGGCTACCTGGACTCGGGAAATGACACCAACCTATTCTTCTGGATGTTTGAGAGTCGTAAGGATCCTGCTAATGACCCTGTGATTCTTTGGCTAGGTGGTGATCCCGGAGTTTCCTCGCTCTTTGGCGCGCTTGAGCAATGGGGCCCCAAGCGTATGCTCAATAATGGTAGCTTCGTCAACAATCCAGCGGCGATGAATGAGGTAGCCACTATAATTTTTCTCGATCACCTGGTCGGCACAGGCTTCTCTTACTCAACACAAGACACAGATACACACAGTACCGGAAAGTCTTCCACAGATGTTGTAGGTTTCCTTGAGGCTTTCGTAAGGACGTCCTTTGGCGGAAAGACTTTTTCCGGCCGAGAACTTCACATCGGCGGTGAATACTACGCAGGCCACTATATCCCTGAAATTGCCTGTGCCATAGTGTCACGACCACTGGAAGATCGCTTCAATCTTAACTCTATTATGATTGGAAATGGTTGGGTCGATGCCCTTACTCAACAGAAGACTGTCTATCAACAGCTATGCGACGCTGAACTCACGAGCAATCTTGACCGGATGCTCGGTGATGACGAATGTAACCGTCGGTTCAGGAATCTCCAAGACTGTGAGCAGTCTATCGTTGAGTGTCGGAGAGATGCTACACGATGCACGCAGCTGGAAGAAAGGTGCTCTCGATCGGATGCTCCGCAATATAACAGTGTCAGATACCACGACCGTGACGGGCTAAGCGAACATCGCTATTGCGAAAGACGTCGTCACAATAGCGATGACGGAAAGGCTCACTTGAAGAATTACCTGTTGGATGCCAGGGTATCTTTAGGCGTTGACCCCACGAAGTTTGACGTTGGAAAGTGGGCGTGGAAATTGGACCACTCTGCTACCCTGACATCCTTTAAGGACAGCGGCGACTACACTCAGAACTTGGTCCCTGATCTTGGTGCACTTCTGAGTACTGCAGAATCCGGAGTCCGCGTCTTGCTGTTCGCTGTACATATACCTTTCCCTACTCTTTGGATTTTGGATTGACCGCATTGCTCTATCTTTCACCAAGGAACAGTGCGCTGACGTTGAGGACCCTTGCAAATAGGGCACAGAATACCTTAAAGCGCCCTACCTAGGCACGAAAGCCGTGGCGCAAAAGATCGAATGGCCTGGTCAGGACGCCTTTAACAAAGCCACACAGGCGCCACATTACGCCGAGCTGGGATCCATAGACGGCGACACTTATGGCGAATATGTCAAGGTATCCGACTCTGAGTCGAGAACGCTCATGAGTGTTGGTTTATATGGAGCAGGGGATACGACGGATGAAAAGACGGGTGTACAAGTCAAGGCACTGTTGTACCAATGGATTCTCGATCACGACTACTTCTGAGCCGTCTTCAGAACACAAGTCCGAGTATCAGGTGTGGGAGAAGGGACTTAGTCTTCACGTCTACAACGACGACCATGAGTTTGAGGCGAGTTCATGATTGGCCGGATATCTAGATGTATCTCATGACCGTATGATCTCGTCATCATCGCATTGTGCTTGCATGAGGAACGGTTCGAATGCCACATCAGTAGATTGAGCGATGACGTGACAATCTTCAAGTACCACAATACACAATCAGCTCAATACACAAGTGCCGCTGAATTGTCGCCTACAACCTTCATCCAGCGCTAGAATTCCGCAAAGCTCAGCGCAAGGTGGTGCAGATAATCGCATCGAGGTGCCGCCTATAAGAGTGAACGAAGCCGGAAATTGAGCCCCACGCCTATGCACGTTGTTTCTTAGATATCATGTTCTTTACCACCGAATGATGCTTAGGTCGTTAGGTTAAGATAGAACCGGAGGAGTCTAGTTGTGTTTGTGTAGGACCTATGGAAGCTTACTGTACAGTAGTCTCAGGGCTTACAGTAGGTAGGGCTGGCACTAGGCTAAATGTTCAGAAGAACGCCTAACAATGGTGTTCTTCAAGGCCAGTGGCCCCCACAAGGCAGTCCGATTAGAGAGCTCCTGGGCATTATTAGCGCCCGATTGGTGGATGGTCTCCGTGCGGCTCCGGGGCCTACCCGCCTAGGCTCTATAGAATCATGAGGGGTTTTGTATTTCAGCCGAACCCTACCTTAGACTCCAACCCCAGAGCTTCCCTTGGAACCAGATCTCAGGGGTTAGTAAACCGCAAATCAAACAATTCACTACTCATGTTGATGGTTTCGCCCGTTCAACGATTTACATTCACTGCTGGCACTGTCAGGAACCTTTGCCAAAATCATAGTCATGCCACGCCGCAAAGCGAAGTCCAAGCGAGCGCCAGTGGCGGGCTTCATGACTCTGCCACCCGAGCTACGTTGTCTGATGTACCCTTACATGCTCGCAGCAGGCACGACAGCGATTCTCCGGACATGCAGGACCATCTATAATGAAGGCAAACCATATCTTTACAAGTCAGCCTATCTCAGGCTTCACATAAAGAATTTCCAGCAATCTCCGAACTCTGAGTGGCGGCTCATTCCACGTACAGGCAGATTCACCACGGTAGACCTGGACCTAGTCCAGAACGTCGAACTGAGAGTCGACCAGAATCACCTTTATGCCTACGATCAACGCGACTTGGGACCCTTGGGTAACTTTCTATACAGCAGCAACCATATCCTGCGAAAGACTTGTCATGTCAGAATAAAGAATATGACAGATAGCCGTTATACTTTACGCAGAGTGTCGTGCGCGCTCTGTGGCTTGAATAACTTTGAGAGCATTTTTATCACGGTTACTGTAGGTAGACTGCCATCCGACAGTCCCCAGTATAGCCTTGATCGCAACGAAGTGGCTAAACAAGCTTACCACACTATCGCCGGTGCAATTCCGCATACATTGGGCTTAGCAATCTGGCAGCCAGATAAGAGTGATGGTGGAGGATATCTTGCCTTTCGGCCTCGAAAAACGAAGCTAGATTGATTGTGTAACGGTAAGATGGAGGAAGACGTGAATGGTACCATTCGTTCATTGACAGGGGTAGCTCCTATTGACTACGGACGGAACCAAGGTGCCCGCACGTGATGTTCTCCAGTAACAGTCAAGCTTGGACTATGAGTACGTTAGAATATCACCTCTCAGGCCTGTTGCTTAGTCAACCGCTAGCGCGCCACAACCTGGAGCACATGAGGTAAGTAGCCAGCACCCCCTACTAGGGAATCTACAAGTTACCCTCAGTATTCTAAAAGGAGTATAACGCTCTCTGGACGTGGCTAGCAGTTTTGTTAGTAGCACCATCATGTACTACGTGGACAAATCATTGACACTGTATTACGACACATGACTGAGCTGACACTATTATGTTTATGTGAATGTTTAGCATTGTTGGCACCCGACTACTAGTGATTAGTCACATCTCTCAACACCTCGCGCGACACAAGGCATTGTATATGGGATCTCACTCCCTCTCAAAGTATTCCTCACACACCATCAAACCCCACTCTAGCCAGTGTCAGCCATGAACCCTCAATTAACTGCAACAACGAGATCCGACCAAATCAAATACTCTACCGCTTCTTCGACGCGTCGTAGTACGAGAATCGCAAAAGTACAGCAAGATCGAGAGGCAGAGATCGAACGAGCAACCATCTTCCAATCCATGAAGCTGCCACCTGAGCTCCGCTATAGTAGCGAGGTGAAATGAGGCGGGAGTGAGAATTTAGGTGGTCATGGTAAACGTGGTAGGATAATGATCTATCTAAGTGATAGAATTCTAGAATTCTAGCTAAGTGCTTAAAGCTGACTAATCAGCTATAGGGCTGATAAAGGATTCCCCCCTCCCTCTCAGCGCCTTAGTAACATACTTTTATTCTAACGCTGAAATAAGTAGAATTCGTTAAGCAGCGATTAATATCTATAAAGTTATATTCTAGCGACTTAGTAACCTAAGGTAACTAGTATCCCTGCCTAGATACTCTAGTAGTATTAATACTTCTAGTAAAATATATCGTCCTTAGAAAATTACACGCGTATACTGAAAAGATTATTTCAGACTTATTAGGTAACCTAGTATATATAAGTTATCTAATATTATACCGTAGCAGCTTGCTTATAAAGCGTCGGTATATACTAGGCCTTACTAGCGTCTTTACTATATACTATATACGCGACTAGTAACTTAAAAATAATGTCCTATCTATAGGTGCCTTTATAGAATAATACTTAGGAGGGGCGGACATTTATTAATAACGTTTCCTATAGATATAGCTGAGAGCTAGAGTACTAAGAGGAGGAGTATTAACTCCCCGTTAGCGACCTACTATAATAGGGTGAAGAGGAGTGCTAGTTCCTAGTTAGCGACCTGCTATAATAGGGCAGTCCTTTATAATAGTATAATCTTCGTTAACGACCTTAGTCTCTACTTCGGTAGGTTAAGTTACTTATATTTATAGTCTAACTTCGGCTAACTAGCGTTTTAACTAGGTATTCTTAGCTTCTAATACTAATACTAACTTATTTCTTAGTCTAAACTTTCGTATATTACCGTCCCTAAGTATTAGCCTTAAGATAGTTTCCGACTAGATATATTTATCTCTATTAGGGTTTTTTATTCTTCCTAAATAGAAGTAGTTAGCTATTAATTAGCCTCTTAGGTTCCAGTAATATAGTGCTTCTAAGTATCTCTCCTTTTAAGGTAACTGTTTTAGACTAATATCTAATAGTTCCTTATCTATCTTTAGAGTCTTAGTTAATAACTTCGGTATCTGCTTTAGCTCTGCTCGCTGTTCCGCAGCTGTCTTCCGTTTGCGAGGAACCTTATGTATTAATACGATAAAGTCCTAAACATCGGTATTTCTAGGGGCCTTAGATTCCTCCTTAAGTAGAGTCGACACCTTTAATATCTTTCCTACTACTTGTCTGAGTTCTATCTTCTTCGGAGCCTTAACGAAACGGTCTCTAACATCTTTATCCACCTCTCTTGCTTTCCTCTTCTGAGGTAGCTTTTATATATTTATCTTCTAAACTTTTGTTCCCTTCTAAACTCCTAGTCTTGTGAGTGCCTTCTGAACTCTTAGTCCTGCGAGTGCCTTCTAAACCTCTGTCTAAACTCCTAGTCCTGCGAGTGCCTTCTGAGAATTTGCCTTCTGAACTCCTAATCCTATCGTTACCTTCTGACCTTCTGCTCCTAATATTACCTTCGGAACTTCTGCTCCTAATATTACCTTCTAAACCTTTATTCCTAATACCTTCTACTTCTAGACCTTTGTTAAGCTTCTCCTTCTCTTTATACTTTCTAACTATTAAGCTTTTATTAGTCCCGTTATTACCTCCTAATCTTCTACTCCTAATATTTAACCTTCTGCTTCTGCTCCTAATATTACCTTCTAAACTTCTTTTCCTAAAGTTACCTTCTAAACCTTTATTCCTAATACCTTCTACTTCTAGACCTTTATTAAGCTTCCCCTTCTCTTTATACTTTCTAACTATTAAGCTCTTACTATCTGCTATCCGTCTCGTTCTTAACGTATACGGTTATCCTCTACCTCTTTTCCTAACTTATTCTTACCTCCTCTAAGTCCCCTAATCGTATTTATCTTATATCCTTATAAAAGTATATAAGAGGTATAGTGATATTCTAGAGGTATAGTAAAGCGTAAGTAAGGTTTTAGGGTTTAGTAGGGGTAATAAGATTCGGGGTTAGGTTTATATCTAATATATATCTAATATATTCAGTATACCTTCTTCCTTATATAGAGTCGTAGAGGACGATAAATAGAGTAGAGGATTTATATTATTAGTATATAGGAATAAAGAAGCTTAAAGGATTAAGTTTAATTATTATAGGCGCCTATTCTCGACGTAGAAGTAAATATAGAAGAGTGAATATAGTAGTCCGAAACCCTATCGTCGTTATAATGTCTTCCTCGTATAAAGTGGGTCACCTATCCTAGTAGGTTACCTTATAAAGTAGGTTACCTATTATAGTAAGTTGCCGTTTTAATTCTAATATCTTATACGTAACTCGTTCTTATAGTATTTTAAGACTCTTAGCGTATTACAGTACTATAAGACTTGCTACAAACTCCGTTGCTGATATTTTAATACAGGTTACCTTTTACGGTAGGCTGCCGTTTGCCCTTAATTCGAATATCTTATACATCAACTCTAAATATCCTATACCAAATATCCTATACTTCGTATTGCTTAATTAATACTACTTCTTATACTATATCTCTCTTTAGTATATTACTCTAATAATTCTCCCTGCCCTTCTACTCTTATTCTATATTCTTGACTCCTGCTCTTTATTCCTGCTTATAGTACTTATACATACCTACTCTACTTTCCACCCCCACTCCTGTTATTACTCCTTCGTTGCAGTTATTAGTTGGTATAAGTTAACCGCTTTAAACTGCTAGAAGTCAAATTTATTCTTATCCCTAAAAGGGCCTTTATAAATATCGCCGCTCTTTTTATCGTCTGGCTTATTAATACTATTATTCTCCTTAAAGTCCGAAGAATCTAATCCCTTTATATTTATTACTACCTTCTTACTCTTATAATTCTTATCTATCTATTTCTAAACTAGTTATTATTACTCCCTGTTTTATTACGCTACTAATATCTATATAACGCTGTTATTATTATATTCGGTCCTCTCTAGCTATAATGTGATATTATCTATATAATATTTACCTTTTAATTTATTAGTAATTATATCCCGCAGCTATATAGAATAACTATATTCTAAGACCTTTTCTACTTAGTATAGACCTTCCTATCTTAGTTCTATCTTATATAACTTCTAGTTATCCTAATCTAGCCGCCTCAGTTTTACTAGGTTACCTTTTCGTAGTAGTCGAGTCTTATATAGCGACTTAGACTTCTTATTCGTTAGAGTAGCATCCTTCTCCGCCCTTTTATATCTCTTCCGTAATACTATTTACCTAATTTTATTAAGGATTGCTATCTTAGATTTATAGGTCGCCTCCTTAACTATTAGTACCTCTTTACTTATAAGGCTCTGAATCTCGCTTTCGATAGCTTTAGAACGGAGAATTTTATTATACTTATCTCCTCCTAGGTAGTATTTTGGAAGAAATCCGAATAAGATCTCCGCTGGACTATACCTAAAGACTTTAATATATCTCATATTAATAGCCCTAATAATTACAGGTATATACTTATCCTAAACTAGAATAGCTTCCGTATAGTATTATAGTATCGCTCGCAGTATTTAGAGGATTAACTAAATATATTATTCTATAAGCCTAACGGATAATAGATAAGAGACTAGGGCCTATATTTATTTTATATCTATCTACTTAAGCCTAGTACTAAAAAACCTCTTAAAGTATACCCCGTTATTATAGTATACTACTCATAGATACCTAAGCTTATCAGCAATATTCTTATCTATAAAAGCTACCGAATTCGCAGAATTTGCCATATTAAAAGCTTTAGCGAATAGGAATCGAGATATATAGTCTACCGTAATTAGAACAAATTTGCATCCTGATTTAGTAATAGGAGAAAATGGTCCGATATAATTATATCCTAAATAATCTATAGGCTATAGGCTGACTACTAGTAGTAACCTACTTCGTAGCTTTAGTAGACTGATTATTTAATAATTATAGCAAGTCCGATAGAAGATATTGATATCTCTTTACCTTATAGGCTAGAAGAACTTACTAATACTCCTTTTATATATGATTCCCTCTAAGAAATACCTATAAATATTGTATAGGATAAATAGAGCTTAGGCTACTTATAGCTTATAAATATATCTGCTATACTTACCGTTTCTTTCAACATATATAAGCTTAGTCCTTTAGAGGTCGCTATTATCGACTAGAATAAACTTATTTACTAAGTGCCTAGTTACCCTTCGGCCTAGTACTTAAAGGGTTAAATTAGTCTTAGCAGCACCTGTGAATTTATACTTAATAATATCCTAGTACTATAGATCTTTAAGCTATTCCTACTACTTCTCTTCCTATCCTTCTTTATTAGGTGTCTTTAGACTTCTTATTAGAGGGTTACCTTCTATAGTAGAGTAGCCTATTCCCTCTTCTATAACGAAGCTTACTATAGTATTTTTAAAGTTATCCGCTTTTATTAATAGGTAGCCTTCGATCCTAGATAATCTATCTACTATTATAATCTCGCTTCTTAGGATATAGTAAATATTTAGATTATATTCGCTAAGAGCTAGTTGCTATCTTAAGATTCTGCTAGTTATATCCTTACTTTATAAGGTTTTCAGCAGTACTTAGTGATCGGTATATAGTATAATTAGAAACTTTAAGCCCTTTATAATCTATCGCACTTCTATAAGCGCTTTTATAATAGCTAAGGCTTCTCGTTTAGTTATATAATATCTTAATTATACAGGCGTTAATTAGAAAGATAAGAATATTATAATAGATATATTAGCCTATAAGTCTTTATTTATTAGGACTCTAGGTTCTAACGTCCTAAGTTAAAATAGCACCCCTCTAAGGCTAGTTTTCGACGCGTTAGTATATAGATAATATTACTAATTATTATCTCCTCCTAAATATGTATTCTCTAAGACTACCTACTTTACTATATTAAAGGCTCTCTAGTGCTAGGAAGTCTATCGAAAATCTACTACCTTACTTATTATACTCTACTTTGCTCCCTATTTAATAGTTACTTTTTCTTTAACGATTATAGATTTTATAACTGTTAAGTAGTCGGCCCTTCTAGGGATAAATACTTTTAAGAATAGTAGTATATATACGAATCTTATTAGTTCGTCTTTCGTTTTAGGAACTAGCTATTCCCTAAACTATCCTAATTTATCTTCTAATAGCCGGATTCTATTCTTATTACGCTAATATCCTAGTATCTTAACCTTTAATATAAAGAATAAGCACTTCTTCGGGTTTAGGGTAATACGGGCCTATATAAGTCTGGGAAAATAGTAGTAGTAAAGAAAGTATATAAGGCCTTAGAACGTTTCCGCACCCCTAATATTATTATCTATAAAATACTTATAAACAGCCTCGCCTTATATTATATTAGTAAGTGCTAGTTTAGGATTAGGGCTTAGAATACTTAATATAATAATATCCTTAAGCTGAGTATACGTTCCTAGTCCGCCTATATAACCCTAGCCTATACGTAGGTAGTATAGTTACCCTAGTACTGAGGAGAAGGCTAATTTAAAAGTATATAGGTTAAAGATTCCTATCGCCTAATATCTATTCGAACTATCTACCTTAAATATATATCTTAGTCTTAGTTGGGACACCTTTTATAAGATAGGCTCGATACGCTTTATTAGGTAATTAGCTTTTATTATTACCTTATTTATAGGTATAAACGTATACACTATCCTTAGCGTTCTATCTTCTTTTCTTAGGAATTAACTTCTGGCACTCTAAGGGGATATATACTACGTAATAATCCTAGCTTCTATTAGTTTTGGCAGATTCTCCTATTACTATTTTATTTCCTCCGGGGTGTATAATACCGGTTTTGCTACTCTTAGGATTATATTATTATATATTAGAATTCTGTGCTTAATTAAGTCTGTCTTCAGTATATCTTTAATATTCTTATAGAAGATATCCTTCTAAGTTTCTAGTAACTACTAGACTTATTTTACCTAATTAGGCGTTTCTACTAGCGGTCTAATTATCTTAGGAAACTTAGCTATCTACTTTATAAAATTATTACTTAGATTATTACGTCTTATCTCCCTCCTATACTATATAGGCCTCTTAGTAGTTGGGAATCCTAACTACCTATAACTAAATAATTTATCTTCTTCCGTAGCTTAGAAGGATTCCTCTATAGAGAAGATTAGTTCCTCTATAGTCTACCTATAATAATGTTATTCCTAGTATTTTGCTTTATTACTAGTTAAGTCCCGACTCCTTTATGTTCCTGATACTATCTTTATGCCCGTCTTACTTGCAGCTATTCCTTCGTCTTCGATATCCTAGTAAAAAGGGAGCTTTATTACTTTTAGAACCTATATTAGCTTCTTATTACCTCTCTAGATTAATAGACTAATATTCGTCTATTAGCTATTAATTCTATTAACTTCTTACCTTACCTTTCTATAGAGTCCTTCCCACCTTACTTTAGGTAGTCCTGATTTCCGTAGGTCACCTCCTCTAGTAGGTATCCGTAGGGCTAATAGTAGCTATCTTCGTTTCTTTATATAAAGGGGGCACCGCTATATAGTATATATATCCTTAATTTTCGAATTTAGTACCTTTAAGCTCTTTCTGTCCTAAGGTATTCCCTTCCTTTCCCTTATACTGTCTTCCCTCTCTCCTCCTATAGGGCTACCTATTCCCTGTATATCCTTCCCTAGGTGGTTATTACCGTCGTAAGGGTCTAGGATCCCTAATAACGTAATACTTTTCCTAATTCTATATCCTCGAAGTTAAAGTCTAAGTTAATCTCCTCTTCTTCCTTATCTTCTTTATCCTCTTAGGCTTGCAACGCAGCTTCCCTTATTACTTCTTTAAGGATAGTATCTGTCTAGGTTTACTAGTTATATTAGAGCTTATTAACTACCTTATTATCCTAAATATTGTCTATATTTATATCTTCAGCTAGTATAACTTCTAAAGCTTTAGTATATATCTTTACTAAGACTAGTAACTTATAGTACGTTCTAGTTATATTAGCGATATAGTATTTATTATAACCATAAAATCTAATAGCCTTAATACTTCGCAGCTATATACGCCCTAGTAATATACTATAACTTATATTCCTAGGTACTATATAGGCTTTAATAATCTTACGGACTCCTAATAAAGTAAGGGCTACCCGTATATACTTAGTTAATTGATAGTAGTCTCTATTAGCAACTTTTATAATAATATTCTTATTAGGATATATATAGTATAATATTAATTTTATAAGCTTTTTAGATACTAAGTTAAGGGTAGATCTAAGATCTATTAGTATTCGTTATACCTTAAAGTCCTAAGGGTTGCTTTTCTTTAGTTGAATAATTCCTACTATATAGAAGTTCCCTTTCTAACTTTATTAGTTATTAACTAAATTAGGATTCTTAACTAAGGTTAGGTTTAATACTAACTCTCTATAATTAGTATAAGTTGAATGTCTTAAAGTATCTAACGCTGTATTATATATAGCTGAGATAGTATCCGTTAGATCTAGATAAGCTACTATAGTAAGGAGTCTCTTATTCTTAATAGGCTTCCGTCTATCTAAGTCTATAGCAAATACTTCGATATTATAGTCTATTTCTACTTAGCTTACTTCTTTAATTATAGTCTTTACTACTACTTTCGCCTTCTACTTCTACGCTGCTTTACTTTCTAGCTTAGGAGTTAAGCGTAACGCCTTAGTAAGTAAGGTTCTCGCTTTCGGAGCGATATATATTAGCTGTGCTAACGTAATATTCGCCTAAGAATTTTATAAGAACGTAGTAGCGTTCTATATATCTTACTCTCCTATTCTATATAGCTTTTAGATTAGTATAAATCCTTATAGACGTCGTTCGCTTTTCGGTTTAGTTTTGTTAATTAGTAGTGCTAGTAATATTACACCTTTTAGGATATTCTCTCTAGCTTTAGGGGCAGATATAGACGTAGGCGGTATATATATAGGTTATATATTCTTAGGTATATCCAGCTTCCTATTTGATTATCTAACCTTTTTAGAGGCGGCCTAAGTAACTGCTTTTAGAATACTACCGGCCTTTTTTAGAATTTTCTGCGGCGGCGTAGATTAGGTAGTATTAGGTAAGTCTTCCTCCTTATTAGATTTAACTATAGAATACTTCCTCTTATTAGTAAGTATATAAACTTCCTCTATAGTCTATTTAGATTCTTTATATAAATATAACTCGTATTATATTAAATTATAAATATATATATCCTTATCTCCTAGGTCCTAATCTCCTAGTACTATACGAGTTTAATATCTTAAATAATCCTCTACTTTAACTTAGTGCGATACTATTTCTTAACGACGTAGGATTATAGGTATTATGTTTAACCCTATTATATATAGTATAATATCCCTTTCTCTACTATATAGTACTACGGCCTTAGATTCTAGTATTACTCTCCTCTTATTCTCTTTATCTATTACTTTCTTCCTCTCTTCCTATAGTGCCTAAGGGTTTATATAATCTCTACTTATATAACCGATCTTAGTATAATTAAAATATACGAACTTAGATTTTTAAAACGTATTCGGCTTCTAGTAACCCGCAGTAGGTAAGGACCCTCTAAGTAGTAAAAAACTAAGTCCCCCTAGTTCCCTTTAAGGTTACTACCTTAATAATATATAGTTCCCTAGGTTCTAGTCTACTTATACTATCCTATATAGTACCGAATTACAGTAGGGCACCTTAGTATACCTTAACTTTAAGAAGCCTTAGGTTAGTACTTTTTATAGAAGTTCTATATTTTATTCTATTTAGTATATAAACTACTTATCCTTTAAATCTATTTTAGTATAGATATCTTCCTTTTCTTTCTCTAACTTCTTCTTTTTATTAATAAGATCTTTATCTTATTTATCCCTATTTAGGACTCTATTAATCGTCTTAATTACCTTTTTAAGATCTGCTTTCTTCTTCTTTATAATACCTCCTATTACTGCTCGGACAGTTTTATTATTAAGACCTTAAATTATCCTTAGGCCTAGTTCGCTATATAAATCTTTTAGTAAGACCTTCGTAAGCTCTCATACTTCCTTATAGTACTCCTTAATAGGTCGTCCTTTCTACTTAAGATTCTTAAACTTCCTTAACGCCTTAGATAGCTTATTTAGTTTCTCCTTCTTTAGGAACCTTATAAGAAACCTTTCTTTTAATATACTCTAGTTATTATAGACTTCTTTATCTTAGTCTTCTACCTATTTCTTTACAGTTAACCCTTCTAGATATACTAACTCCAGCTAAAATACTTTTACTTAATTAATACCTACTAATTAGTATTATACTATTATCAATATAATTTGGAACTTAAAAGCTTTAATAAACCTTACGGTATCTTCTCTATCCTTATTACCTATAAATTAAGGTATCTTAAACTAAGTAAATAAATTAAGTACTATACTATATAACTCCTGCTAGACCCTCTTTTAATCGTTTATAAGTAATAGGAGAGAATACGGGATAGGCTACTTCCCGTACGCTAGGCCTTCTAACTTAGGTAACCCTATTATAGTAGGTTCCCTTATACTTAGAGGCTTATCTATATTTCGTACTTTACGAGTTTTTAGAATATAGAGATTAGTAGGTAAGGTATATATAATACTTCCTAACTATAGTTATAGATACCTTAGGGTGTATAGCAGGAAAGCAGAATATGTTAGTAAATAGGCTAGTAATAGGTTTCTACTTATAGTAGGTCTCTTTATAACTTCCTCTAATAGTATAGGAGGTACTTCTATAGATAACTTAGTCGGTATTCCTTACTAAGGTATTAGTATAGGCGATATAAGTCCTTCTTATTTATATTTAATCTTCTTTAGTATAATAGGTATAGATAACTACGAATCTTTAGGCTAAGCTCGAATTTCGTCTTATTACTCTATCTCTACTTACTTCGTAACGTTACTTAGGTCTAACGAATTGTTAGATAATAGAGAACTTAATAATAATAATATTCTCTTTATCCGTAATCTTATTATAATAAGGGCGTTATTTCCTTATAGTAGGTATCCTTACTCTATATACTAGTAGTCCGCTCTTGCCTTATACTAAATCTAGTGATAACGTTGTTATAAATAATTATTAGATAGGTAAGGAAGGTATATTATCCTTATTATTTATAACTGCCGTCTTTTTAATAATAGTTGCTTAAGTACTTATAGGTAGATTCTACTATACTAAATCCTAGTATAGTAACCCGTCTCCTATATAATATATCCTAGCTCTTTCTGTTCGACTTTAGTTCTTCCTCTTCTATAGTATATAGTTTGCCGTATTACTCTTAGACTAGGACGTAGACCCTAGGCTACCCTACTATAGACGGTTACTGAATCTGCTGGAAAGGTTTTCGTCTAAACATCCTTTTTGGCTTGCTTGGAGATAGTAAGATTTGGATGGATCCCAGTTCAGCCCCCAGAATATAGTAGCGAGGTGAAATGAGGCGGGAGTGAGAATTTAGGTGGTTATGGTAAACGTGGTAGGATAATGATCTATCTAAGTGATAGAATTCTAGAATTCTAGCTAAGTGCTCAAAGCTGACTAATCAGCTATAGGGCTGACACCGCTGCATGATTTACGCCCAGGCCTTGGCAGCAGGTGCCACAAGTATACTTCGTCTTTCCAAACAGGTCTACGCCGAAGCTCAACAATGCACTTACTCATCCGCATTCCTTCGGCTAAATGTACAAGGAGTATTCGAGGGCCGGGTTGAACATGAAGACAAGAACTTCGTGCCATGGCTCGACGTACCCAACCTGGACTTCATTCAGAACGTTCATTTCGATGTCGACTACAAGAAACTTTACCCCGGACACGCTAATGTCAGACGTCTGGAAGCTTTTCACCAATTCTTAGGCGGAGCCGGTAGCGTTCAACGAAAGACATGCAATATTACACTCAGAAACACTTCTTTTCACTCAATGCACTACACGACTGGTCTGGGTCAAGATATGCTCAACATCCTAGGTAGCTTGACCGACTTCGAGAACGTCTTCTTCATGGCCAGTAGAGGTTCTCCACGCCCTCTGAGTCATCGTCTTCGACAAATTGGAAACGCGTCGTTTCCAGTCAACGCTCGTTATGATAAGTACAACGATTGGATGAGTGAGGAGATGTACTCACTTGTCAAGGGATACCTCGAAGCCAAGCTGGGTCCAGCCACATATCAAACAGATGTTACTGCAGGAGGAGGAGGGTATCTTACCTTTCACCCTCGGAAATAGTTGACCAGAGGGCAGGATTGATCAGTAGAGGACTCCTATCATGATGATCGTGGGCTTGAGATGGAAATGCCAGCGGGTAAAAACAATCAAACTTTTTGCCTGCTTGAGTAGGAATCACTGCACACTACAACAAACACTGACTACACACTACAACACACATTGCGAGCTAGACATATTTCAACATGCGGCTTATAAACCAATACTTTCAGTCAGGGTGACGTTTTGTGTCCAATAAGAGATTTTGTGTCCAATACAGCCTTTTGGCTAGGATAGGACGAGCCCTTTCCCTGTCCCTCCCATCCCTTCCTCCTTTTCCTACATCTCTCCTCTCCTCTCCCCTATTACATACCCTACATACCTCCCTCCCCTTCTAAACCCTAACCTTCCTCCCCTCTCCCCCCGCTCCCACCCCAACCTTCCTCCCGGTCTCCTACCTAAAAGCGCCCCCTCCCCCCCTCCTTAGTATCGTATCAGCGCTTCACACCTCGTTCATAAAAAATATCCCTTTATATCTAGTATATTACAGTTATTAGAGTGAAATTTAGAAGAATATTTAGGGGAAGGTGAAGATGAAATTGTGGAAGATGAAGAGGAAGATAATAGGTACGTATAAGTGTCAAATACGAATACGAAGGTAATTATGTGAATAGGTATGTTTAGTGGAGGAGGAGGTAGAGAGGGGAGGGGTAGGTGAGTAACTAGGGAGAGAGAAGAGGGGAGGGTTTGGTAATAGGTTGATGTACAGTCTTAGCTCCCTATTCCTTTCCAATTCCGTCTAAGTAGCTCCTAACATCTATCTGTAAGTACTATATAACAGCTCTTCTTTATCAGCTTAATCTCTAAGGTATTAGTAACCCTTAGAATAGCGAAGTATATACTTAACAATATTAAGATATACTTCGTAGTGCGAAAGAGGGTATTACGAAACACTTCTTTTCACTTAATGCACTACACAGCAGGTATTACACATATCGCTCGATTGATCATGATCAATGGCCTCCGCCAATGACGGAGATTGTACGTGCGAACCGAGCAGAGATCACTCGTGCGCTGACCGACATTTGAAAAAAAATCGTACCCTTTGCCGGTCAATCTGCTTCCTCAAGACCTTGACAACCGCAACCATAACAGCCAACCAAAGTCAGAGGAGGAGCCACCGCAAATAGTGCCTGAGTTGACGGGTGCAAGGACATCGAAGGAGATGTAGGCCCAGAGTGAAATTTGTGCTGTATTGCATTAGCGAATTCCCAGGAGAGAAACAGCATGATAGAATATACTCGCCCAGCCTCCGCAGAAGCACACTCTCAGGCGTCGTCCCTTGGGCAACGAGGTCTCTTTTGAAAACATCCTCTCCCAACCTTCATCTCCCGGATCTCGTGGCTTTACTTCCTGTCAACTCAGATTTGATTTAGCGCATCATGCTTTGACGAGTCTCCCAAATGAAGAACATCATAACGAGTGCCTCAATTACGGGTGACCGATCTATAATAAAACATTTCCCAGCAGCGGAAGAGGGCTGCGTTTGACTGACACGAGACTTTAAATTTGGCCCAAGTACGAAGGTCTTGGCAGCACAAGAAAACAAAAATGTACCCCCAAATATTACGAAGCTAGGTTTTGAAGACCAAGCTACTCGAGCCAAGGACGGGAACGAACCTAACCCATACAATGACTACCTAGCAGTACCATGCTGGTTCAGATCGCAACAAAAGAATTCAAATAATGGGTACACTCCATGCGAATTCAGAACAGCCTCACACTATTTTCCCATCCCTCCCAGCTACGCCAAGTCTTCCGCCCCAAGTACCTTAGTCTGGTTCGCAGCCTGATGTCTGGGATACCGTCCCTCATCCTTATAAGCGCAACCTGGGCCGCAGAGGCAACCCCCAAACTCATCCATGCACTTATCCCACGCCTCATCTCTATCAACTTTTCTAAGGTACGCCTCTGGATCCCCATTGGTAAGTTCGGTAAGATCTACAGTCCATATATACGCCGTAGATGAAGCAGAAGATGAATCATCAACGCTTTCCCCCTTATCCGTCGATTGACATGGGAGTGTGGAAACGGGCAGCAGTTTGACTGATATTCCTAAATTGAGGGCTTGGAGCTGCCCGTTCAGGCCTGTCTCCCTATTCACCTTCAGAATCGACACACCATCAGGCCATCCGTAGAATCTGCTTGGAATTGAACCCTTGGCATCGATCCAGCGATTGCTGAACATTCCGTGCCGGATCTTGGGTGTAGATTCTACGGCAGGGCCCGAGATAACTTGCTCCAATTGGTCTGGCGATGGGCTATATCTTGGATCGGTATCACTCATGAAGTACTGTCGCTTCCCGTTACTCAGAAAGATGATAGGATCGAATTCGTCATCGAAGCCGAACTTCAAGAACTGAATCTTCGACCAGCCAGTGTTGTAGAAGAGTCGTTCTTGTTCTGGTGGCTTGATATGTATAATCCCTGCGGTGCCCGTGTCGCCGTCTACGAGACAAACCACGTTGTCTGCCTTCGGATCGGAGCTGCTTTTAGACAAGATCTTAGGCTGGCATGCGGTATGACCGGGTGGTTCGATAGTACGAAGCCAGAACCCATAAATACGGTTCAGAGGAGGCTCGTTGGGTATAAGCGATACCCGAATTAGTCTATCTTTGAGCCGTCCAACTTTTGAAGGCGCCACCATCACTTGACCTCCAAGGACCGACTTTTTGACTCGTACATATTCACCCTCCCCAGCGAGTCTGCTGAGCAAGATCGCTATGCTTTCCCCCGGTAAAGATTGACGTGTGCAATTGAGGATAGCACAATATGTCTCCATGCAGTAGGGGAAGGTTCGCAGTCGAATTGACAACTCACCGTTCGTCTCCGAGAAGCCCGTAGATCCTCGATTGCTGATCACATCGTTGCAACCTGAAAAGTCCGAGGGCGATCGCGCTAATAATCCTGTATATGTTCTCTCGTTATCTTTATCACTTATTGGCCATGCGAATATTGATTCGTCCTTGCTTTGCTGTATGATAGCCCTTTGAAGCCGCAAAAAGGCTGCCTCACGTTCTCCGTAGATTTGTGGCATATGGACGTCAAAGATTGCCAAGAGAGAATAAGCTCTGTCTTCGACACGTGTCGTTTCTCGTTTCGCGGCCCAAGACATCCTTTGAGCGACAGAGCAAGCGGAAGGCTCGATTTTATGATTCAGAACGTCTTCGGGTATGCCAGTTTTCCTTGACAAAGGAGCTAGGAGTTCGCCCTTTAAGCCGATCAATTTATAATCCCGATCGTAGAACTCGGCCTCCTTAGGCGCAATCAATTCCTGCAAGGTCCAACCCCGATCGAACCATACGCTTTTCAGTAATGGGCTTACAGGAACATCCGCGAGGTAGATAATGCACAAATGGCTACCTTTATACCAGCGGTACATACTATTGATCGCCTCATTCATCTCCATCGCGTCGCCCTTGTTGATACAACAGGTGTCAATCCAGCCATAGCGATATCCCAAGCCAGACGCTAAGTCACAGAACCCCTTGAATTTCGCAAAACCTCTCTTATTGGAGAATGCCCGTGATTCTTCGATATCTGCGAATGAGACTTCGTCTGAGGCTGATTCACCCCATCTGTGTGATAGAATTGCATACTTCTTCTGATCCGAACCGAGCTCGGAGTCGGGAACGTACTCGAGTCGAAGAGTTTCTGTGTTAATAAAGCGCATCCTTAAGTTTGGCTTCTGATCAAGCCCAGGATACAGATTGTTGTCAAGAGCTGTAGATCACAAGAAAGCCAAGAGGGAGCATCCTAGACTATCTCTATACTCCGAGTGATCTTGATTTTCTTCAGATTCTTTTCGGGGCGTCTATGCTGACTGATGTAGTGAGCTGTGTCACATTGCCATCTTTTTTTGATGGGACATGCTAATGTGCGCATCCCACATAAAACAGGGAACGTCTGTTCCAGGCAGCAGTCATTCTATCGATTGGCTGTCAACCCCGCAAATTAATAAGGCGCAGCTCACCCAGGATCATCGTCGAGGCTCACCCAGCTCTCGGCCGTTGGAACTTCGTGTCCAATCGCTAATCCATCATGCAACACGAATCCCACTGCACCTTTTAAAGACGTCTACATCCGTCGAGCTACGTCAGCTACTGCAGACTGGATCTTCGAGCTGAGACCTCAGAGCGTATCGGCTGTACCGCGCCTTCCACGATCCTTAGCGCCAGAGGAGATCGACTTCTGGGGGCCACGTCACCGGATCAACGCCATCGCGGCATCCTTGTCGGGGCAGCCAGGTTGACACGTAAGGACCGCCGTCGATTGAGGCGAGGCCAACGCCCTGGCACTCCATTAGCTCACGGTCGGAGGTTGGCTGGCTGTTGAGATCCTGATCCAGGACCGCAAATGTGTTATCTGTGGAATGTTAGACCGGGCAATCACTTTCCGAAGTACCAATGTGTGTTTCACACCCACCTTGACTGCTGCTGACAGCTGCATCTCGCTTAGATGACGAACAGCGGCGACGCTTCGACGCAGACTTCCCCTCGACGACAGACGTATCCGGACCCCGCCTTAGCAAGCTCCGCTTACTAAGTACTCACCGGCCATATAACGCATCCAACCATAGAACACAGTTTGTTGACTACCCTACATAATAAGGCGTTTTTTGACGTAGTTCCTGGAGGACTACATTCCAACGCCTTACCCTGCCTTTCATCCGATATTCAAGCTTCTGCTGGTGGCTTTTAGTGGCCTTCATCACCTTACTCAACGCGGTAGTATACCTTTTATCCTATATAGCTGCTCGTTCTCTGCCCGCAGTTCCTCGTTCTTAAGGCGATCCCTAGTTATTAACCGTGCCTCATGCGCATATAGTACGCCCCCCGTAGAAAGGACCCTGTTAGCTGCTGCTTTGCGTGCTTTGCGAGCTGTTTCGGCCTGAATCTGCATACTAAATCGTTCCTCTATCAACTCTCCCTTGCGCGCACTAGCGTATGCGCCTTTAGCAAATTGTATCATACTCCGCTGTAGGTTCTCCGGTAGGTTTGGATGCATCTATAATTCAGCGCCAGCTTCTGCTATCTGGCGGACAGTTCGGGGTGTCTCCGCTAATAGTTGGAATAGTTACGTTGGGGGGGTTGCTAGCCGTGGGGGTGGAAGTATTTCGCGTACTGTATGATCTTTATCGAGTACTATTGATGGACTATATGGAATAAGGCCTGCTTTTTTCCAGGCTGACTTAATAGTCGTTCTTTTTAAAGCCTGCTGTCGGAACCTATTAAAGACATTCAGAAATTCTACCTTAGTAAAGGTCTTATCTCCTATTTAGACCGAGTTCTCTATTCTTTTGCGCCATTGTTGCGGAGTCCACATTTCAAACAGAGGATCAAGGAACTTGAAATACATATCGCAGGTCGCATGAAGAACAGGGCACTTTACAATTCCAGGAGTATCGTTGTGGAAGAAGAGGGGTCTGGATCATCCACTAGACCATGGCTTGCATGCCAATGCTGGGCATGTGTCTAACAAGTTAAAGCCTTGCTACATGACACCCCTTTCGTGTGTGACAGTATGGAAGGGTCCATGGAATAACACTCTCTCCAAAAATACTGGCTGCCCAGGCTCCCGTGCCGATGATGATCGCTTTGCATTGCCGCCCAAAGGCAAGGGGGAGCATTTGTATTGGAATTGTGTACGGACCAGCAGCCAATATTGAGACTGAGAGTTTGAAACTCGATGCAATCTCTGAACGCGGCGGACAGCCCCTTGCTAACGGTGTAGAGCTGTTGCACTGGCTGGAGGCAACGGAGTAACATACATAAAAGTCTCATCAGCCCCAAACGCCAAGAGTCTAGCAGGGACCGACACGAGTGTCCCGGCAACGAAGTCTGATCTAAACCAAATCATTGATAAACCAGAGGTAGTATGGTCCATGACATTATTGAGAGTGGAGATCTCATGAAGGCAAAAGGTAATCGTTGAAAGCCTTAGCTTTGAGACAACAAACACTTGCTCAAACTTCATTATTCCTGGCGCAAGTATAGATCAATTTCCAGAGGTTTTGCCAGCAGCTGTTGTCAGCTTGGTTGAGGGAATGCTACTGATGGACTGCGGATGACACTCCTCGAGGATCGACGGGCTAAAGAAGTTGCCCACGCAGCTCATTCCTCTATTCAAGTTCTGGAATGACCTTGGACCTGCCAGCTTCTTTCCTGATCAGCTCTGCTGCGAAATTCATCCCATGACGTACTTTTAGCTTATACACCAGGAGTTGGCGAACATGAAGAAGAATATCAGTGCCACCAACACCGCGTAGTTACCCTACCAAACACCGGCCAGAAGGTGGGGAACGGCGATGCGATTGAACAGCTGGTCCCTCGGGCACTTACAACGTACCAGAGCAAGGGCCGATGTAAGATGTGCATAGCATCGAATGTTGGAATCATTGGCATGGCTGCTCGTCTTCCAGGCGCAGATTCCATTTAGAGTGACTTTCCTAACTCTGTATCTTATTCTCTCAACTCCCGCAGCTCCGCTAGAAGCTATGTACAAGCAAATCTTGTCAAGGCATCCCCTAACGTAGTCCCGGCCCATGTCCACAGAAGGAAAAACCTTGGAATAACAGCGACCAACATTGTAGGGGGTTTGACCCGCAAGAACGGCATTCCTCAGCAAGGTCATACGTTCTACACGGGTTGGAGCAAGAGACAGATGAAGTGCGGATGGTTTTAAGGCGTAGCGTCTAAAGATGAATGTGAATGACTAGAATGCTGCTTCCGCTACAATATATATGACCAGTGCGAGGGGAAGCCGATGAGCTTCAGATAGCTCAGTCGCTAGCAAAGGATAGTGAAGGAGACTGATAGGAGCAACGCATCTGGAGCAACGAACAGAGACGTAGATGAAGACGTACCTTGCCCACTCACGACCAATCACCTTTAGCTTGTTGAGTATGTATAGACCACAGCCTGCTTTCTCCTTCCTCGATACGACAGACAGGCACTACATGGCCCATGACTTCAACTTCCCCAGTCATGGATCGTCGTATCGACTCATATCATACTCCATGTCTTGAACGTTCTCTGTGCTTAACGCTTAAGGCCTTTCACAAGAAGCACTGAATACTTGATTGTCTCGGCGAATTCGAGGAGAGCTCCTAGTTGGGGCTTAGTAGGACCTGCTCTGTGCAGTGACATTCGGAGGTTGGAGCTGCCAAAGGCAGGATCTTGGGACGCTAGCTCCCCAATCTGGGAGGTGGGCCCGCCCGGAATGAGCCGCAAGTGGTCGCCTAAGCGGCAGATTTGCTACCCCGAAGAATAAAGCTCCGCCAAAACCACGACTCCACCGCCAGGAGACAGGCAATGTCGTTATAATTAAAGGCCTTGCGATGCCATGTCCCTCTACTACGATGCCGCTGCCCTCCTGATACCAAGCGCCGACCAAGCAGGCTCTCTCAAATCCAGGGTCTTCAATTCCAAAGATCTCAAATCACCACCAAAGCAAGTCTATGCATTAGTGAGCGAAGCTTCGAAATGGAGCTCCGTTCTCTCGGAAGTGGTAGAGAAATCTCAGCTATTACGATTGGAGCGCAAGGTATATCCAGATGCTCCGTCAGCTTCTTGAGGGCACTACTGACTAACGCAGAGACCGTGTTTTATATAGCTATCTCCCAACCTCGCCCTCCTCTTAGTCCATGATCTGCTTCTCAACAGAAGAGGCATCTCGGCCCCAGTATCGCATCCGCTGAGGACGTCTGTTGAAAAGCACAAAGCCCGACTAGCTGCAGAGCTCACAAAAGCGAGGCTGAAGAGAGGATTCATATCAATTGAGAGTCTACGAGTATACGTTGAGACAGGCGATGCTCAGACAGGTCACAAAGGCTCCGCAAGCCTATTACACAATGAATCTCAAGCTGGAGTTGCAGCAAAGCGGTGGCCTCATCCTCGATGGGTACGAGTCAACGCAATCAAGACAAGCTTGGACGAGCAATTGAGAACCACATTTGCCGGCTACAAGCATTCATCTTCACTGGAGCAACTGCTGGACGTCTCTACGTCCCGCATCGAGAAGCTGCTGCATGTCGATAAGCACATACCTAACCTCTTAGCACTACCACCGTTGACGGACCTATCCAAGACTTCTGCTTACATCAATGGCCTGATCATATTCCAAGATAAAGCATCCTGCTTTCCCGCCTATCTACTCGATGCGAAGCCAGAAGAAGGTGATTGCATGGACGCGTGTGCAGCGCCTGGGAACAAGACCACACATTTGGCGGCCATTGCGGACGAAAGGGCGGTCGCGGGGCGAAAGATGGAAATCTACGCTTGCGAAAGAGACAAGACACGGGCGTTGACCTTACAGCAGATGGTTCGTATTGCAGGCGCTGAAAGTCATGTCACAATTCGAGCCGGCCAGGACTTTCTGAGGGTGGAATCAAACCAGCCTCCTTCGGATGGTATTGGAGCTTTGCTGCTTGACCCGAGCTGCTCGGGCAGTGGTATTGTTGGGCGCGATGAAGTATCAGAGGTCATTCTACCCAGAAGAGAGCTTACGTACGTACCACAATCCCGATCGAAGAAGCGAAAGCGCAAAGCCCCGGTCGAAGCTAGCCAACCAGTCGTGGAAAATCCGGTGGTACCTGAAGAAACACTGCTCAATGGGGACGACGGCCCGGATCATCTCTCTACACGGCTTGCAGCGCTGTCTACTTTCCAGCTCAAGCTCCTCCTACATGCGTTCGAATTCCCCCAAGCTCGCAAGATCACCTATTCCACCTGCTCCGTCTACTCACAAGAAAACGAGCATGTTGTAATGAAGGCTTTGGACTCCCAAATTGCCAAGAAGAGAGGATGGCGAATCCTACAAAGAGACCAACAGATATCAGGTATGGCAGCTTGGGAAATTCGAGGGGATTCTCAGGCGTGTAAAGAGGTCAGTGAGACTAGGGATGTAGATCAATTGGCCGAGGCGTGCATTCGGTGCGAGAAGGGTACGAAGGAGGGAACTCAAGGTTTCTTCGTTGCTGCTTTCGTGAGAGATGGGCAGGATCAGAGCACACAAAAGATCTCAGAAGACGAAGAGGACTGGGAGGGGTTTAGTGAACGTAGTGATATCTCATAGTGATTGGCTTGTTCGTAAATGGAATGATCAGCAGTCTGATATAGCTGACATGCCTGAGGATTTTTCCCGTCTCCGCTTGCAATCCTAAGAAGGCACGGATATCTTCTTCACCGCATTCTTATAATCAAAGCCATTGGTAGATGAGACTAGTACTTCGCAATGCTCCTGCTCAACGATCCCCACAATTCGATGACCTTCTGTCCTCGCCGAGATCCGTACCTTGAACTACAATCTCCAATGACTCACACCACACCGCATAACCCACAGTCGCAACCTACAAGAATGGCCCAAAATCCTCCCATCCACCTATCCCCCGAACTTACTCAAACCCTGAGCCTCCCTCTCTCCCATCTCAACCCGTCTACACCACCATCTCCCCACCCAACCCCTCGCCCACCATGGCCCCTCACAAACCAAAACCAACCCTCCTCCCCCCACCCGGCCCCACCGTCCAACAATACCACATGCTCCCAACCGGCGCCCTCTGCCCCCTAAACTTCAACCCCAAAACAAACGCCACCTTCCACCCGCCCCTCCCACCCCTCTTCCTCTCCGCCCTCACAATCCGCTACAAAGTCTTCATCCTCGGGCAAAACTGCAACCCAGCGCTAGAAATAGACGCCGACGACGCTGTGAGTTGGCATTGGGTTGTTTTCGCCGTTGGTGGAGATTGGATGGAAGGAAGGGAAGTGCCTGCTGCTACGATACGTTTGGTGCCGGCTCAGGTACACGCGCACGATGGTGGGGAGGGTGAGGGGGGAAAAGAGGAGGAAGGGGGGGAGATTGAAGGCCCGAAGTTCGCAGGGAGTGAGTTCTGGGATGGAAAAGAACCCTTTGCTAAGATCGGCCGGTTAGCTACTATCGAGGAATTCAGAGGACGGGGGTTCGGGAGTATGTTAGTTGAGACTGCGTTGCGGTTTGCGGGGGAACATGGGGCGGAGATGAATCGGGAGTGCCCTGGCGGGGGGTGGAAGGGGTTAGTGCTTATTCATGCGCAGGTTGGGGTTAGGGGGTGGTATGAGGGGTTGGGGTGGGTGGGGGATGAGGGGATGGGGAGGTGGGTTGAGGAGGGGATTGAGCATTTGGGGATGTGGATGAGGGTTGATGTTAGTGATGGGGGGTCGTAAGGTGGGTATGGTTTGTTGGAGGAGAGGTGGTATCGGATGGATGAGGGAGTTGTGAAGAACGATTGGTGAATGCTCGTGCCACTGTTTCTTGATGAGTCGACTCGACTTGTGATATCCCTCTTGAATCACTTTCTTCAAAATACTCGGCATCCTTACAGACTTCTTTCTAGGTCGAAATCAAGTCAGAATGAAGATATACTGGACAATACAGGTATCACGTTGGCTTTGAATAAGGGTGAACACGCCCGTTGTGACAGTGTAGCAGACCATATCTTCAGCAATCTCCGCTCATTTCTTATGCAATCTAAGTTGTAATATTAGCAGTTTCGAAAGACCCCAAAAGTACAGAAGCTTACTTAGGCTGCTCAAAGGGAAAGTGTTAAAGGCTCTGCGGACCACCTTGGACTCACCACTACTTGCTCCTCTAAAGTCATAAAGGGGCTCATCGCGCATGCGGAAATTGACTAGTCAAACTGTGTGCCATATTCTGCCGCCGTGTATACAACCACAAGACGGGCACGAAAACCCATTGATGACATAAGAACCACCAATTCCAACCGCGCCTTGGAAGCATTGAATTCAGCGCAGTTCTTTGGTCCGAATACTTGAATCGGATGGCCTATAGTAGAGAACCGGGTCTAGCAGATCAGAATGAACGATGTGTCCGGGGCGCAGGAGGGCAATGGCAGCTCCGAGACAAGGTGCTCGAGGGAGAAATCCAGGAAATTTTCCCAGTGGTCATTAGATGTGGGTTGATGTTTATGCGTATCGAATCTGGGATCCGCAATGCTTGGGTCTGACCGATTGGTACGAGAGGGCATACAACTTGTTCGCCTCGTTGATGATTTCACCCCTCCTAGTAACTACCCCGTGCACTTCCTCTACCTCCAAACGCAAAGATCCTGAACACTCTCAATAGACGGCGTACTGAGTGGGGCTAAAGTAAGTCAGCCGTCATGCGAGATAGGGGACTTTAGAGGCGAGGAACAGGTGGATATTGGGTAATTTTTATGTATGGAGAGAGAGAGAGTGTGTGTGTGTGGAGAGGCGTCAATAGGACGTACGGCCTGACAACTGGTTCAGGGATAGCAGAATGAACACGGACATGGATTAAGTTGATGTTGTTACAACAGTGTTTCAAGTTCCAGATTAGAATTGGAGTCTCTACTTCCATAACGTTTTGAAGTATAGTCTGATGCTAACCCGTTGCTTTTGCATGATTGCTCAATTAGCAATGAATGATCGCATTGACAATGCAAAGATCGGGCGAACAACATAGACGAGAAGCATGCGAGGTAAACCTACCATTCAGTAATAACACTTTAACAACGACAAACATACCTACCACGCGCCGAAAGCTTCCCACAACCACCTGCTCTTCAACGCAAGTCATCCGCCTGCAAATACACTACCTCTCGCGGACACATCAGCAACATCCCACTACCTCCTCACACGCTCATCCATATCCCCATCTCGTCCCGAAACCCGAGGCTACGAAGAAGCCTTTGTCCGCCGATTTTATGCTTCGCTGAATGATTTACAGCTATCAGACTTCCATCTTCTACCACCACGCTCGCTCATTTACGTATGGCTCTTCTCCATTGTGCGAACACCGACGGCGGTGCCTGTGGGTAGGAATCGCATCTAGTAGGTAGGAGAGGTGTATGAGACGCTTCTCTTGAGTCCGCCAGTCCGTAAAAAGGCACTGAACAGAGAGAACGTTGATGGATGGGATAGCTTTGGGTAGCGCGAAGGCTGTACTTCATTTTTGTAGGCGATCGACGATCTGCGAGAGCATTGTTGGACATGCATTATAGTAGTCAGTCTAATAATCGCTATCCATGAGGACATAGAGAGGCTGAACAAATCGGAAACCCTCTCCACGGTTCTGAGATCGTGGATTGATCTACAACGTACTCGTAGTAAACTCTCGTCGTGATGATAAATGTGGAATTGATCTCCCTCTTTCTCTTGTATTTGCATAGATAAAATAGACGACTAAGAAGATGACACTTCAACACAAGGGAAAAAAAGAAAGTACTTGCTTCTGTCATAGTGGTATACCTAGTCATTCAACGACTTCAAATCCGCTCCTATTTCCAAAGCCTCATATATCTCCAGATACCATCGATAACTCTTCTTCCTTATAACATACGAGTTGATCGCACAGATCCATCTATCTCCGGGTAATCGCAACAGTTCGGCTCCAGAGTCAACCACAAATTGTACAAGACAACCATCCGCATCCAGTGGGCACACTCTATCATATAGGGCCTCTTCTGCCATGTAAGAGAGGTAGTGCGTCATTTTGTATGGATGTGAACAATCGGCGTCCGCTTTACTGACACAGAAGTCTTTGAGGGGAGCGTCGTGGCGTCTCAGGCGCGCAAAAGTTGGGGATTGTGTGGAGATCTAGTGACGTCTGCGGATGGAGGGTAGATGTGTATGTCTTGCAGGCAACGGAAACTGAGTAGAGTCTGGTAGTGAACATAATTGTACGTTTTCTCATTGCTGTCTTTGGAAATTGATCGTTCGCAGAGAACCATCGTTGTAATGATGATGTATTATAATGCTAGCATACGATAAAGAGACTGTATTCAGAAACTTTCCTTCAAGATCTCGCATGACATACGCTGCTATAAGGCCCATCTATGGAGCTGCGTGAAGCTTATCCATAACGAAATGTCAACATACACAAAACGTCGTGGGATCTTCCAAGCGCCGACACCGCTACTTTTCTCTCAGCGTCTAGCTCGGCGACTCACCATGGTAGTCCGATATGTATCGTGGACCCGCCTATCAACGGCAATTGCAGCCTTTCCTCATTAGTCTATGCCATGGTACCTCGAAGTGGCTGGCTGCAACAGAAAGGAGTTTTCGCTCGAGCATGATACACCTCCACAGCTCCTAACACCATACTAGACTTCTCAATAATCCCAAAAACTCAATACCCAACTCACCTCAAAAACCCAAACACAACAACCATCGCCCTCAACCTCAAAATACCGAATCCCGAATAACAACCCGTAGCCTCACCCTTACCGCGCAACCCCCCCCCCC